>JAYKAV010001444.1:280436-354495 GCA_035582835.1 Phoebastria nigripes | reverse complement strand
TGACGTAGATGGTATAGAATAAGGGGTGGATACTGTCCTGGTTTCGGCTGGGATAGAGTTAATTTTCTTCCTAGTGCTGTGTTTTGGATTTAGTATGAGAATAAGGTTGATAACACACTGATGTTTTTAGTTGTTGCTAAGTAGTCTGTTAGTCAAGGACTTTTCAGCTTCCAGTGCTCTGCCAGGTGCACAAGAAGCTGGGAGGGAGCATAGCCGGGACAGCTAGCCCAACTGGCCAGCGGGGTATTCCATACCATGTGACGTCATGCTCAATATATAAATAGGAGGCGTGGTCCAGGAAGCAGCGATCGCTGCTTGGGTATCGCTCAGCGGGTGGTGAGCAATTGCATTGTGCATCACTCATTTTGTACGTTCTATCATTATTATCATTATTATCATTATTTTCCCTTCCTTTTCTGTTTTATTAAACTGTCTTTATCTCAATCCACGAATTTTACTTTTTTTCTTTTTTTTTCGATTCTCTCCCCCATCCCACTGAGGGGAGGGTGGAGTGAGTGAGCGGCTGTGTGGTGTTTGGCTGCCTGCCGGGTTAAACCACAACATAGTGGAAGCTTGTATTTTGTGCTTTTTAGTTGCCAGAATAAAAGCATACTGTTATACAATAGCAAAAAAAGGAATTTATTTCAAAAATATAGAATTCTGTGCTGAGACTGTGAGGTATAACAAAAAATACTCCTTTTTGCTTCTGGGTTCCTGAAATTCTTTTTCTCCCACCTGTCAGAGATAAAGTGTTATTGCAGCAAGACTGAAGCGCAGGTCCCCTCTCAGTTACATTAGAGCACAGTTTTAAGGAAAGGGAGGGAGAAATGCAAGACTGCTTCTTTTAATAACACCATTCTCACTGTGAGGGCCAGAGAGCCGCCTTCTGTTCTGAAACCTGATTTTGCAGCTCAGTGTTGCCATGAGTTGAAAATTAGCATCACTTTGATTTTTCTTTTCTTTTTTCAACTGACAAAACTATTGTCTCCTTGTGAGTGTGAGGAGTTTTATCTAGTTTTGCATCATGAGATATATGCTGTCTAGTCCGCTATACTTAGCCTTGCAGAAATTGATTGGGAAGAGTACTTTGATAGGCAAGACCAGAGAGAAACAAATCTCTGCATATTTGAAACTTTGGAGTAGACTGGATCACTGGAATAAGGCCCAACACTGCTCTGATTTCCTTATGGCTTTTTGTCTGTCTCCAGGGAAGCAGTGCCTGACCTACATAAAATACTTTCATCAGTAACAGATTGTAGTGTGCAAGGTAGCATAATGTATGCTGCCTCATCTAACTTTATCCTGACTTGGATCTGTGTTCCTGGCTATATCAAAAAAAATTACTGAGCTGTAATTTTTTTGCTTTATTACCAACTCTTCTCATAATTCTCAGCCTATCCCAGATAATACCAGGATGAATATAAATGTACAGTGCAATATTAGAGCCTCTGGGAAGCACAGTATTATTTCTACAGATGTTAGGCTTGAAAAGCAAGCTCTTTCCCTCAGTCACCTGCCTCTGGCGCACACCTGGGGCCATACACCATGTCTTGGCAAAATACAGGTAGCTGCTTCAAATGTGCTCTTATATTATGGTCGGCAGCCATGTCATTCAGGTGCATCCTAAGCACTTGTCCCCAGAGGTGCAGCTCCCAGGGGTTGCCTTTCATTTCCTTTAGATAGGGGTATGTGGAAAACTGTAGTCAGCAGGTGATTTCAGGCCAGATGGTCTGTCTCTGCTGCTGAACTACATTTTCGTCTCTGCAGCACCAAATAGTCATCTCTAGATTACTTGTGTTGCTTTCAACTGCGAGGCCTACAATGAATCACTTAATAAAGACAGTAATTGTTCTGCAAAAACTACGTTATAATTACAGTATCAGTGCAATAAATAATGTTTCCATTTTAAAATTATGCTCTCCAATCCATGACTACAGATTGCTCACTTTGCTTCATCTTTCATTGCCATTTTCCTTTTTTAAGAAGTATCTAGCTTCATCTAGTATTCTGTTGTGTGATCTGTATTATCATGTAGGGGTGGATAAGCAGACACCATGTGCCTGAACTGGCCTGGTATCCAGGCTAGCCAAGAAGTATGATGTTGTGTATCATATTCTCTGATATGATGAACTTGATATCTAGTGAAATTTCCTTAATTTTTTTCATGGCTTGAGTTTCTAAGCAAATTTCACACAGCCTGTTCCCATTCTTTGCAGTATTTAGGCACTGGGAGTTAATTCTTTCATTGGGAAATTTTACGCATAAGCATGTAAGAGCAAACGTCTACAGGACCAGGAGAGGTTACTTTCAACTACAGAAATAGCAGCAAGAGTTAGGATCATTTGAGCTACCTGTTTATCTTAAACATGCTAAGTAGAACATGGTCCCGTGTCCTTGTATTACTAATTTTGTTCCAGAGGATGTAAAACTACTGTGAGCCAAACTCATAGCAGACCAGCGGCAGCATCATGTGATGACAGGACTGGGTAAATCACTATCTCCGTGCCTATGCACAGAGTCAAAGCCTTATTCTCCATTTGCTTTGTTAGCAGCTGCATCTTCAGTGATGTGAGTTAAGATTTAATCTCCCAGCTGAGATGCTTCTGAGAAGCAAAATCTACCTATTTAGGATTTCTTTTCATTATAAAGGAGAAACCATTACTTTGTCTTCTAAAATCTTGAAATGGTTTGTTTTCAGCTGAACTGATGAGGTTTTCACTGCGCAGGGACAGGAATTAGACCCTGACAAAATGGAGACTTATCACAGTATCCTCTCCCAGGAGGTATTTTTGTCACCTCATCATCTGCACAAATATCTAGTTATTTGTGTTACATGAGTGCAGGAAAAACCCCAACTATTGGAAACTGTATGTGAAGCATCCATTGTTGGTAAACCATAACAAGCCACATAAAACAGGTCTTTGATTGGAGGATTATTTTCTTGACTCTGATGAATTAGTTTCTCTACTCAGCTCTATTTGTCTCTAATTTGGTGTATTATTTTAACTTCTAAGAATTTTACCCTTGTCTGTGGCTTTGTAATAACATTTGTAAAATATTAAACATATATTATTAAATAAATACTAATAGAGTTCTGTTGCCTTGAGCTAGAAGCTGACAGATGAGTTCAAAATATGAATGCATTTTGAATCTTAGAAGCAACGCTGTATTTTCTCCTCAAGCAAATATTTTCTTGCAAAGCTATTTATTTGCCCCGTAAGAAAATAAAGGCAGGCTGGTTGATGCAAGACTTGACAGCATCCTTTTTGAGCAGCTTGGTCACTTTATCTGGGATTTTTGAAAGATTCATTTACTGTGCCCCAGAATCATATTCTTAAATTCACAGTAGGATGAGTAATGCTTCTTTTTGGTTTATGTTCAATCATTCCCAATTGAATGGACTTAAGTGTGCTTTTAAAGGACCAGATTGCCTTTGGATGGCAAACTGGAATCACATTGCTTATCCAAGAGACCAAATAGGAACTGTGTTGGTAACTGCCTCATAGAGGAAACAAAATGTGAGTGTAAGGCTGGCATTTCTCACTGTTATTTGGGCTCTGCTTCTGGGTTGTGCTTGCACAAGCAGTACTTGTAGTTATGGAAGCCCCTACAAATCCATTGCAATCAATTAGATCCTGCATTAGATGGTTCAAGTCTAGTTTTCAGTAGACTTCTTAAGGGCCTATTCCAATTCCTGCTGAAGTCAGCAGAAGATTTTCTATCAAGAGCAAGCCTTTAGCAATCATTTTGTCTTTTAACGCAGCCTACATTTTGATAAAGCTTCCAAATATGTTACAACAAAGTTGTTTGTACCACTTTTAGGGATGCCTGAACAAATATTCAGTGATTTGCCTCAGGTTGCAGACTAAGTCATCATCAGAGTCAAGGGAATGTAAGCCTGGGCTTTGACTTAGAGTAATTATGTATGTCACAAAGACTTTGTGCTTGCAGATGAATTCGTGTTCACAGGGATATAATGGCCCTGTTAAATGGGTAAGAGGAAGTTTTGTTGGAAGGTAATAGCTCTTTAAGGGAAAAGGAATGGATCTTGCTCCCACTAAATGATGTATCAAGACTTAACATCAGCTGACCCAGGAGGAAAATTGCATTTATCGTTCAGACTGAGTATGGCGCACTACTTTTATACAGTATATTGCCATAGTGAAATGAGTTGTATTTGCAATAAAATAACATTATAGTAAATATATCAGCTTCATTTCTTGTTAGTCTGGCGGTTTGTCTATAGAACTTACGTGAAGCTGATGTTTTTTCTGTTGGTGGAGAACTAGAGGAATGCAGTTTATGAACAGAGATGCAGAAATGAGTTATTTGACCAGAAAATAGTCCCAGTGTTCTTTGGGGTTTTTTTTGAAGGTGCTTTTGGCTCTAACTATCTATCTTTCTTTTTCTTTTTCTTTTTTAACCTCCCCCCACCCCAACTTTTGGAATCATGATTCTTCATTGCTGACTAGTTAACCCAGTCTCATATGGTGCATAGAAACCTATTGCTGGCTTACATGTCCAGTCATTTCCAATCCAAAGTGTTTGTGTATCCCGATTATTTCTCACCTGAGATCTCTTTCTTATAATATGCCCTTGCAAGAGTGTTCTTTTTCATAATCACAAGCAAGTGCAGATATTTACATTTGCCCCCAAATCTCCATATTTATCTGAAAACATTTTGGACTTTTTCCTCTTTCCCTAGAAGTTTCAGCAATTTTACCTGTCAGTGTTTCTAATACAGGCCATGAATTATATGAAATCGTGAATATATTACATGTAAATAGATGTCTGTTTTTATTAAGGAAAGCCTTTGCACAGCGTACAAGTTAGGGCGTAATGTCACAACACATAGGCTTAAACAGCTACGCTGGTTTACATTTTCTTCTCCTTCTCCTTGCCGCCTCTTGTTCTCACTCTTGCACCACACCAGTGCTTCGGCTCTGCCAGCATAGTTGTCTGAATGGCTGCCCTGTACCCGCTGTCTCTGAACACCTCCAGTTCAGAAGTAAACCTTTACATTGTAACTTTTTTTTAAAACTGCAGGGTTAATTTTAATGTTAATCAGTTTGTGATTTACCATGCTGCCTCACCAACTGTTGTGTTAGGAAAATGGAGAGGCTGGTGTGCCAAGAGGTAGAAATGACTGGGAGGGAACAAAGAAAGTGAGGGGATTTTTCTCTGAGCTGCTGTATTGTGGAACTGTTTGCACAGAGAGTGAGCAGTGGGATGTGTCATGTGTGCATAGCGTCCCTTTTTGTCCTTGTTGCTGGGTCCCCTTTCGTGGCACTCCACTGAGCAATGTATATCTTCCCTAAATTCCCTTCAGGAAAATGAATCTAGATGTCCCCCATTCTTGCACTTTTGGCTACCATCACTTGCTGTGGTCTTAAAGCCATGTTTTTAACTGATTTTAATAAGTAGGCCATAGCCCTTCCCACTAGGGAATGATTTGCTGTACAGAAAAAATCCTTAGTGTATGATCACAGGTGCTGTTCAACAGTATTAGGTGGTTGATGTGCGAAGGGGAAGGGCTGAGAAGTACAGGAATAAGAATATTCTTAGTTGCTACTTTTAGATAACATTTAAATACTGCTTTTTAAGATAGTGATTTCTCTTTAACTTTACATTAAAGCTTTAAATAGAGATGTCTATTTTATTTTTATCCATTTTGTGGATTAAGAAGAGATCATTTCTAGACTGAACTCTGCAAGAAAAACGTGTAAATGTTACTTACAAGAAGTAGCCAATGCTTTTCATAGCCCACACTTTCACCAAGATAAAAATAATTCCTTGGTAGTGCAAGTATGGCGTAAGTACTTGCCTAGCACCCTGTGTAACCAGTAGGGGCGTCTCAGTGTGGCCAGAATTATTGCTAAGGTTAGTTTTGTTTTGGAAAGTACCTCACTGTGTTAACAACCTGAATCCCTGTGTTAACAACCTGAATCCCAAGATGACACAGACTGAAATTCTCTATTTCCAGGGTCATAATTTCAACAGGAAAAAAAAACCCAGCCTGTATTGAGAATAAAATAAGGAATTGTCATGCCAAATGGGTGTCAGTCACGACATCAACAGAAACAGGGTTTCTGTGGCTTGTTCTGGTTTTGTGTCAAACCTACAGTGGAATAATTGGGTTTTTCCCCCATTTTGCCCATGAATGCCTCAGCAGGTAACCTGCAGCTACAGCATGTGTAATTATACATACAGACAACATTACCAGTGAATCATTTTTGTGTTTTTGCTCTTTCTGGGAAGAGAACATTTTATTAGCTGCTCTCACTGGAAAGAAAATGATTGATACAGCACCAGCTAACACATGGCATCACTATACCCTACAAGGAAGGAGGAAGAGGCACTTGGAGGTTTCTCACAGATGTTTTTTCACTGGTTATGCCTGTGTGGTTGCACATTACCAACTGGGCAGTAATATAGACATCTTGATGTTTTATGGGAGGAAATTGTTGTTCATAGTGGTGTGGAAAGAAGTAAACCAGTTTAAGTCAATATGCACTTACAAATCAGTGGACTCAGGTGAGATGCAAATTAATGAGTGCATTATTATAAGATAGCTTCATGTTTAATATCTTTCTGCACTTTAAGTCACGGCATAGTGGCAATGCCATTGTAGCTTCTGGTATTACAATTCTTCATGGCCTAGTCAGTGAAGATTCCGTACTCTTTATTTGTTTTAATGTGATACTGAGGGGGAATCTCTCAGAATTTAATTTCACGGAGAGTTTTTAGTAAAGACTAACAAAGATTAGAGGAAGACCAGTATAGGAGAGCAAGGGATTATTGTGCTGTAACTGAACTGAGTAGATGACCGGGTTGGATTCACCAGGATGGATCCAGCATGTTTGGGTCAAAGCTGCAAAGGCCAGATACCTCTACATGTGTCGCAGCACCTCGTGTTGTAAGTCAAGCACATGGGGCAGAAGACCGGCTTGGCTGAACAGGGAACTCCTCCTGGAGCTCAAGAGGAAAAAGAAATTGTATGATCTCTGGAAGCAAAGTCAGGCTTCTCAGGGAGGTTACAGAGCTGTGGTTCGTATATGCAGGGAGAAGACACAAAAGGCCAAAGCTCAATTAGAGTTGAAACTGGCCAGTGTTGTGTCAGATAACAAGAAGGGCTTTTTAAGTACTTTAATAGCAAGAGGAGGTCTAAAGAAAGCATTGGACCGATACTTGTTGAATATGGTCATCCGACTAACAGGGATGAAGAAAAAGTGGAGGCATTCAATGCGTTTTTTGCCTCAGTCTTTAATAATACTGATACACCTTGGGCTGCCCGGTCTCCTGAGTCGGAGGACCGTGAGTGTGGGAACAGTGACTTTCCATTTGTGGACACTGAAATTGTAAGGGACCAGCTGTATCAGCTGAATGTTCACAAGTCCATGGGGCCTGATGGGACTCATCCCAGAGGACTGAAGGAGCTAGTGGATGTTATGGCAGGACCCCTCTCGATCATCTGCCAAAGGTCTTGGGAGTCTGGGGAGGTCCCTGCTGACTGGAAGCTAGCCAGTGTTATTCCAATCTACAAGAAGGGCATGAGGGAAGACCCAGGGAACTACAGACCTGTTAGTCTAACCTCAGTTCCTGGAAAAAATATGGACAAGGTTATACTGGCTACTGTTGAAAGGCATTTAAAGAATAATGCAATCATCAGGCACACTCAACATGGGTTCACAAAGGGAAAGTCCCGTTTAACTAATTTGATATCCTTCTATAATAAGGTCACCCACCTAGTGGATGAAGGGAAGGTGGTGGATGTAGTTTTTTCTGGATTTTAGTAAGGCTTTTGATACTGTCCCTCACAGCATCCTTCTGGACAAGTTGTCCAACTGTGGGATGAGCAGGTTGACGGTGCGCTGGGTGAAGAACTGGCTGAARGGCAGAGCTCAAAGGGTTATAGTGAATGGGGCTATATCTGGCTGGCGATCGGTCACCAGGTGTTCCTCAGGGTTCAATTCTAGGGCCAGTTCTGTTCAATACATCTAGCAACTATCTGGATGTAGGAGTTGAATGTACCATTAGCAAGTTTGCTGATTATACCAAACTGGGAGGTGCTGTTGACTCTCTTGAGGTGCCTTGCAGAGGGATCTAGATAGATTGGAGCCTTGGGCAATGATTAATGGGATGAAATTTAACAAGTCCAAATGCTGGATCCTGCACCTAGGATGGAGTAACACCAGGCACAAGTATAAATCGGGAGAGGAGCGGCTGGAGRGCAGCCCTGCAGAAAGGGATCCGGGGGTGCTGGTCGACAGCAGGCTCAACATGAGTCAGCAGTGTGTGCCCTGGCAGCCCAGAGGGCAAACTACATCCTGGGGTGCGTTAAACACAGTATAACCAGCTGGTCAAAAGAGGTGATTATCCCGCTGTATTCAGCGTTGGTGCGGCCTCACCTTGAGTACTGTGTGCAGTTCTGGGCCCCACAATTTAAGAAGGATGTGAAGGTCCTTGAATGCGTCCAGAGGAGGGCAACAAAGCCAGCGAAAGGGCTGAAGGAATGTCCCATGAGGAGCGGCTAAGGACTCTGGGCTTGTCTAGTTCGGAGAAAATGAGGCTAAGGGGCGACTTCATTGCTCTCTACAGCTTCCAGAGGAGGGGACGTGGAGAGGGAGGTGCTGATCTCTTCTCCCTGCATCCAGTGTTAGGACGCGTGGGAGTGGTTCAAAGCTGTGCCAGGGGAGGTTTAGACTGGACATTAGGAAGCATTTATTTACTGAAAGGGTGGTYAAACACTGGAACAGGCTTCCTAGAGAGGTGGTCGATGCCCCAGGCCTGTCAGTGTTTAAGAGGCATTTGGACAATGCCCTTAATACCATGCTTTAATTTTTGGTCAGCCTTGAAGTGCTCAGGCAGTTGGACTAGATGATCATCGTAGGTCCCTTCCAACTGAAAATATTCCATTCTGTTCTATTCTATTTTATTGTTAGCTTGGTATTCTGGTACGGATCAAGTCTTCAGGATTAGTGCAAGATTAACAAGACTGATCAAGCTAAGTACAGCTGTGGTAGGGGAGAGAAAGGTAAAAACATAAAAGATGGGCAGTACAGTAAGTTGCTCCATGAATACTGAAGAAGTGGGGATCTGGTTATTCAGTTTGCTGCTTTTTTGCCTTTTCAGATGAAAAGTGATTTCTTTTACTTCCCATTCATGACTTAAACTTGGCAATGAAGTGATTTACGTGTCAGTTATTTGCTGTGCCTAGCAATGAGATAGACACATTTGAAAAAGAACTGAATGAAGCCGTATGCCTTCAGTGACCCTTGAAGCATGTTATCTCCTAGTAACACAAGGCATAGAGTAGTTCCTGCAATTGTAAACCAGCAACACAACGTACGTAGTTTAACAATAAATTGTAAAAGTTTCACAGCTTATGAAGATACGTGCAAAATTAATCCCTGCAGAACAAAACAATTTAAAAAGTACATAATGAAGCAATTAGCTAAAAGAGGAAGAAAAGTACTGACAATTTAATATGGGAAGAATCTTCACATGTATTACTTTTTCAATGATGGTATTTTATAAAGGCACAATTAATGTAAAATGAGGCCTATGAGGCAATTAACGATGACTTCAAAAGTAAGATTTAAGGGATAATTTACATTTTAAAAATTGAGAACAGCTCTAGTTATGTTAAAGCCTTTTATTTCCTTTTAAAAAAATCTTTTAGATTGTGGGGGTGTGTTTTTGTAGGTTGCTTACAGTTTCATGTTAAGATTATCAGCTTGGTTATGGAAAAAAGCTTTTCTCGCACACAAATAGATAAGTTTACCTGAAAGTATGACAGGCTTGTATGATGATGATAAGTAGAATAGTCTTCAAAAACCTCACAGGGCTTCAGTAAAACAGATGAAGTAATTTTAAAAATCTCTCCCTTCAGGCTCTGATTTCTTTATGCATACTGTTCTGAGCTATGGCTATAGGCAGTCACCTCTTGAAATTAAGTTACACCCTAATTGCCCACTCTGCAGGGGTACATACCAATGACACGATTCTCTTTTCCAGCCCATTCAGCATCTAGAAGCAGGGAGTAAACCAGAGTCATAGCTTCAATAAAGAGCATATTTTCTTTTTCTTCCTGTCCACCTATATTCTGATTTTTCTAATCCTGGGTTTATGTGACTCAGACCAGGATTCTGTGTTTAATTCTACTGTTGGGGCAGACTACTTCAATAAGAGGAAACTGTTTGAGACCAGTGGAATAAGCAAAGCTGTGCATGGTTTCTTGCTGAATTTGGGGAAAGTTAGCCAAATCCATCAGTACTTATTGTCACTACTGCAGTTATTTAGTGAAGATTATCTGACTTCAATGGAGATATGACCTAAATAAAGATTAACGTATTTCATCCAGTGAGTATAGTTTCTAGGTTTGCAGAGACAGATACCCAAATGTACATGACAATCCAGAAACTTTCAGGGTGTGATCCAAAACCCACTGATTGCTACTGGAAACATGAACGTTGATTTCAGTGATCTTTGTATCTGGCCATTCTCCCTGTCCTTTTTGCAGTTACCTGTCAAGGTACCAAAATAAAAATGCAAACCCCAAATGATCACAGACTTAGCTCATGGTATTGAATAAAAATAGTTTATTCGTACTTGCCTGTAAAACATCAAGCTCCTTATTGGTTATCAGTAAACGATTATTAGTAATGACAAAGGTTAACAAGATTCACAAATATTTTTTGCATTAAATTGTTCCCCAAAATATGTTTTAAAGATATTGGTGACTATTTGTTTGTATCCACAGTAGTAATTAATTCACACTGACTGTTTTTTTATCTTCAGGGCATCTTTAATGAGTTCTTCTAATTTTGTCATTTGCAAACTTCACAGAAGCTAGAAATTGCTTCAGCTTTTTGAGAAATCACTTAATTATTAAAAAGTTTTGTTTGCAGTCCAAATGAAATGATGGTTTCAAACAAGGTCACATCAGTTCTTGGAGAAACTGCATGATCTGTGTAAATTTAATGAATGCAGTACATGCTCATAAACTGCTCAGCATCATGTAGGGTTTATTTTTTTATTAGATTAAGCTTCCACAACATGAAAAGAACGCTCAGTGATTAAAGAGATAAAAAGAAACACTTTTAATGAAGAAGTGTTATATCATTTTATAATGAAGTATAAATTAAATATTTGAGAGAGGGATCAGCTTCAGAATTGCAATGTTTTGATTAAATATGCAAATTCAAATATGTTTAAATGCAATTGAAAAGGATTTACTAAAGGATGTGGATTTAAAAATAAAACTAAATAGAAATGGAGACCCTTTGTCTAGTGAAACAGATTTTCCAGATGTGAATGGAATTTGCTCTAAAAAAAATTATGACGAGACTGATTTAGACATTTCTAAGGATGTGTGTGTCACCCATCTCTGCTGCACACTGAAGGCTGTGCAAATGCTGTCACTACTGTCCTCGTTTTCGTATGAACGATGAGGGATGATAGCATAGCAGTATTAGGGCTTCAGCCATTTGGTAGCTGATCTGTGGTGCTGCCACCTGTGTTCTCTCTGCAGTTTTATGTGTCCTCTGCTTTCCTGGCTGTTCCAATGYGAAGAACATGTTTTCTGTTTGCTCTGTGGGGCTACTTCAACCTTGGTGAACACAAATTCATACAGATGTAGGGCCACAATTATTGCTTATGTGTAAATGTACCTTCAGTAAATTAACACTAAGAAGTGGTTAGAGCTTGGACAAATTCCGCATATAAGTTGTAACAACTGGGAGAAAGATTTCCCACGCCACCCCCCCACCGCCCCTTTTTTTTTTTTCCAAATAGATTCTCTGTATTCATTTAATGTTCCTATCATCTCCTACTTGCTTTGCTTAGTTTAGGTCATAGACTTTGCTTTGTCTTTCAGCTTCGTAAATGTTAGAAGTCACCTTGGCACTACTACTGTCTCTTTACAGCTCAAATTTTTTTATGGAATTTTACTACCTTTTAGTAGTGATGAAGGAACCCTTTCAAGAGGAGGAAGCCCTCCAAAGCCCTTCTTGGGGCTATACCAAATATATGAACTTCCTCAGGAAATTCAAGAATAAAAAGCCCTTTCTAAGGTACTCTTGGAAGGGTGCACTGAAAACACACTGAAGTGGATTCTGAGAGCTCTTTGGAAGGGAAACTCCAGTTGGTGTGTTCTTTTTCTAAAAGGCTGTTTTTGCAAAGTGAACCAGCAGGACCAGAACCTCAAGAAAATTCCCCCAAAGAAAAGCAAACTTTCTGCGTTGCTGAGGCTCCAGCAATCATACTAAGTACTCCCAAAGATACGCAGTCCCTCACACTTGAAAACTTTCTAAGGTCTTTGCCTTAAGGCAAAGCCTGAGACCCAATGGTACAGTTTTGCAATTGATGCTTTTACAGAATGAAATGTGAATTGCTATTTATTGTATCCACAATGATGGAAGCATATGTTATTTTTGACAAGTGTATATGTATGTTTAGAGATTTGGCAGGAAATTGAGACTATTGCTAGCAATTTCCACTTCTTGCTAACATAGGTAAAACATCTTCATGGGCAACAGGAAAAGGTGCTGTATTTTCTTTTAACCATAGTTTAGGAAATTCATCAAGTTTCTTCCTTGCAATTTGGACGAGCAGGTTTGTCATTAAGTATTACTGATTGCAGCAACAGTATGGTCAGAGATACAACATTTTACGTCAAACCATTCCATGTGGTTAAAAAAAGTCTTTGAAGCTCTTTTATCTTTAGACTTCCTACTAAAGTCATGGGTGATAATTTGGAAAAGCTTCACTGATCTTAAACCTTTGTGTTTATTTATAGCTATCACATAAAATAACAGTGCTGGAGAACTAGAAAGGTGCTATTCAATATGGATGAAGCCTGAATACAGATTACTAATGACAGCAAAAAAATAGCTGTGAAATTCACAGGGGAAACGTGTGAAGTTGTGAGGAATTGACCCCTCAATTGCTATTTCTATTTCTTAACTATAAAGACAATCTCTTGCCTACAGGAATTTTATTAGATGAAGAACAGACCACTCTAAAAGGCTTCGCAACTTCCCTTTAAGTTGAATCTTTAAGAAAATATATTTCTTAGTATTAAAATATTAATTTAAAAAACCCTAAAAGTTGTCTTTGACCAAAAGGTGTTGGTTCAGAGTGATTAACGAGTCTCTCCTATGCACTTTTGATGTGAGATTTACACCTTTTCAAGATGTCTTCTCTCCACAATGGTTGGAGTACCATGGATTTGTTTACACGAGTAAATGAGATGGGGGGAGCTAGGAGCAGTCAGATTCACGTGGACAGTTGGTCTAAGGAAAGAAAGAAAGAATGGATTGACCTAGCTGCAAGAAATTCCCTCATTTCAAATATAATCAGGGAAGAATGAAAAAACCTAACACTTTCTGTAGCAGTCAGTTAATCATGTTATATTGTTTAGTATTCATATATCCTGTTCAGTGTAGTGTTCCATATTTAGTGTATGACTGGCAAAGCCCTTCATTCCTTGGCTGCAGATTTTGCACGTGTTTTGGGGAGCTGGGAATCCAGAATCCCTTGAGATTCCAGGAGAGTTTCATGCCATTTGAAAATCCCACTTTAATGTCTCCCTACATTTTCTTTCTTTGCAACTGGCGTCTTCCTAAGTGCAATGCAATGTTGGAGAAAAGAGCTTTCTCACCATACTGTAATCCCATGGGCAAAGAACGCTTGTGGGAGAGAAAAGTACTATGGCTTGTTGTAGATGTGACCATCTGAGCAAATCAGGATTGTGCTTTCTGCCCTTATAAAGTATTGCATCTGCTTTCACTCTACGAGTGCTCTGCAAGGCTTCGTAGCCTTCATCTAGGGTAGTGCTACTTGTTTAGTGCTGTAACTGCAAGCTCTGCATACACTGTAACTTACGATTCCTTTATCTTCAGATCACATGTGTTTCTCATGTCTTCCTTTTTAAAAAGTCATTAATTAAGGGACTTTCATTCGTCTTTATATACGGAAACTATTMGCATATGTCTCTAGTCCAGTTTTGGTGCATGCTAATCACATTTTCATGGATTGCAGGATATTTTTGCTTAGAAATAATAGGATTTGTTTTTGAAGCTGTTTAATACACCCCACCTGTTCTGTCAGCATCTGTATTGACAGCTCCCTCATAGCATTAAGTTTTTAAGTGAATCCATGGTTCTTGCAGAATAATTAATTAGTCTTTGGAAATAGAACAAAGACTGACAGTGTCTGAGAGAAAGGAGTGGCCACCAGATTTGATTAATTGGTGTTTATTCAGGTAGTGGGTAATTGTTATTTACAAACTATATTAAAGACTTTGTAATCTCAGGATGTTTTTTGAAAACACTTATGACTTCATTATAAAGTCAAATTAGATTTTACTGATTACTGAATCAGTACTAAAATTATAGATGAGTCCGCTCTTCAAATTTTCAGGTCCTAAAAATTTACCTGGAAATTCAGCTTATTATAGACTGTGAATTTTTGGCTCAGCTTGTTGTCGAGACAGCATTCAGACCTAACTCTGAAAATCCCACAAAAGATTTGGTGTTCACATGTTGGACTTGGATCAAGGCCATCCCTAGTTAAAATGGGCAAAGGCTAGGCAGAGGAGGCAGCGCATGCGGTATATGAATTGTCTTATCCTAGGCTAAGTTATGACCCTCTCTACATCTCCCTTGTCTTTTATGATACTAATTTAAACAGTGTACAGTGAGTAACTCTCAAACAATTTATAGCTAGATGTCAATGCTGTACTGAGAAATGGTTTGGATTGAAAGCAGGCATTGTGTGAGCAAAGCCTGATGATACTTCACATTTAATCTTTATTAGGAAATGTAGCTGAACCATTTAGAATTATATGTTTGACAAACTATTATTTTTGTTAGATCGTTAAACTGGATTGCCCACTTTATACAATATTTAGAAAGAAAGGACACATATGCTGTTTCCAGATTATTTATTTTTGTGCCAGGTCAATTGCTCATTTATTTTTAAATATTTATGATCATCTCAGTTTTGCCCTGATGTTGGTAATGGTTATGTTTATTTACTCTTACGGTTTCCCAAGTTCTGGACACAGAGACATGCTGAAGTCTTTTCAGCTCCCTTCTCGACTGTACAGTAGGATCATGGGATAGCTCATCTTCAGAGAGCTCTGAAAACCAAGGCTCTATCTCTTCTCCCAGCATATGCTGAACGCAATTAGGCACCAGTTCAGAAAAGGCTTTGTAAACATTCTGAATCCATGCCACATTTTCTGGTCTCTGGAGCTGCCAAATGCCTAAATGCTGTATTCAAGCCAGATGTCTAAATATATAAAATGAATGACTGAACAAAGTGCATCCTTAGTAGAGCATATGCCTATAGGATGGACAGACCTGAGGGGTCTGCGATCAGCTCCAGAACATGATGTTCTGCCAACCCACATCCCTGGCCACTAGGAGGGAGACCAGAATATACTCTCTCCTGGATGAGCTGTACAAGGAAGGAGCACCCTCGCTCTCATTATTTGCTCTCTTGGTATGGGATACCAAGCCTCAGGAATCTCTGCTAGCAGTATCATAAGGCAAACTCTTGTCACTTCTCAGTGAGTACACCTGCCTCTGGGACACTGAGGTACTTGTTCAGCAGGTTCAAACAGTTTGACTACATCTGGGTTTTCACCGGAGCAGCATCCACTCAACCATTATGAATGGGCCGCCTTGATGTTGTTAGGAAGTTTACATAATACAAGATACACAGAAAAAGAGCTTCTGTGTAAAATAACTGAAGTACTTCACTGACTGTTAAGGCTGCCAAAGTGGTTTTCTCTTTTGTTGAAAGCAGAAAGAGAGAAAATCAGAAATGAACGCAATACTTATGATTAACATTATGGACATTAGCTCAACTGCGGTAGTGGGCAAAACTGAAACACCCTTGAGCAGGTACAGTAACCTACATTATAAATGTATTATAATTTATAAGAGTAGTATGTGTTGAAATTGTTCATAGAACATTTTCACTAGGCAGTCTTTGTCACTTCTTCTCAAAAGAAATAAACCTGATCCTTTCTGAGCTATATTTAAAGCAAAGCATAAGATGCATTTATATTTCTAGTCTTCCTAGAACCTGAAACTTTAGTGATCTTAAGAAGCTGATCGGCTTAGTTTCCCTTTTACATAAGGCTGCCAAGTTCGAGATTCTGAATAATGCATGTATGCATTGAGATGGACTGTGCACAATCTTAGAGAAATGCCTGCAAAGCATTAAAACTTCAACCCAGACACTATTGTTTTGGATGCCCTATAAATAATTTTATTAATAATCTTGAGACTAGCTAAATTGATCCAGGAAGATTGTGATGAGAGGCTACTGGTAATGTAATAATTCTGTAGTAAGGTTAAGTCGTAGTAATAATTCATGGTAAGGCAAGGTAATAACTCCTCTCACAACTGTCTAAGAAAAACCTCTGTTTAGTCAAATAAGTCTTGAGTAGTTATTCTCCTTTGTAACAATGACAAGCATAGAAATAAAATCATTTCGGTGTATTTACTAAAGGACAGCAGTGGTGTAGGGAGCTCTCACTAGCAGAATGTCTTTTTTCCTCCTAGGTATGGCAGTGTGGAGGAAGTGTTGAGGTTCTACCTTGCTCCAGGATTGCCCACATTGAAAGAGCACATAAACCATACACAGAAGATCTAACTGCTCATGTCCGGAGAAATGCACTAAGGGTAGCTGAAGTCTGGATGGATGAATTTAAGAGCCATGTCTATATGGCGTGGAACATACCCCAGGAGGTGAGTCACAAAGACCGGTGTTTGCAAGCTTTGGCTTTAGATCCCTTTGGGTTTAGTTCCTACTCTGAATTTTTATTTTTCTGCTAGGATTTTGTTATTTCTATACATGTATGTATGTATTTGTCTTACATATAGGCATAAGATATGCCTATACATACGCACTTATATATAAAAATATATATGTAGTTGTGTCTTATTCTAGAATAATTTGTCTTCAGGTTCCTTAAAAATTAATTTCTGTCAAGTTCATCATCCTCACTGATGACTCTTCATGGAGATTTTAATCTAGTAGCTCAGAAAAGTGGAAAAAAGAAGCATCAAATCTATGTTACACATCTTATTTTGAATTTGAGTCTCTTTCTTACCATCACAGAGAGCTATAATTCCGCCAGATTTGTGAGGGGAGTTCTGCCAAGGGGCAAGGGGTGTTAACATCTATCGATTCAAGTGTTGGTGTATCACTCTTGAGTAATTTCACATCAGAGTAAGGGTGGCTGGTGGATGTCATGACATATTGCAGAATCTAGCTGCAGCTCCCTTTTGGCCTGCTTGTCCAGATTTCTTTTCCATAGATGAGCAATGGTTGGTCCATTGTATCGAAAAGATACATGTCAGATGGCTAACCTGTGAGTTCAGTTTAACATCTGATTTTAGTTGTTCTTTGTTTCTGTAGTCAATGGTATTTAATCTATGAACTGTTAAGAGCTATAGGGCTCTGAGAAAGGTGACTGTACCTATTCTGGAAGATATTCAGGATCCATGTAGAATAGTTTGTTTCCACCTAGAGGTTGGAAACCATGGCTGTAGTTCAATTTGAGGTTTGACTTACAGTGTGCAGTTCTCATCGTTACAGCAAAAGCAAATATTCTAGACTTAAATTAACTTGGGCAATTTATTTTTTCTTTAATAAAATCTCTCTAAAATCTCTCTGAGTGATTTTGCAACTGTTCAGAAAAACTAGTTTTGCTGCAATTTCTGGTTCRAGAAATAAAATGCTGTACTTCTCCGCCTTTAGTTTAATAAGGAAAAAAGGTTAGAAACCAAAAACCAGCTAGATATGTGAATGCTGACGTTAATTCAGCTGCTTTCAATAGTTTCCTTCATTTCTCATGGTTAAAACTAGATAATTTTGGCAAAGTGGGGAAGTCATTGCCCTATTTTCAGGTTGCAGTATCTAATATACCATGAAAGCACGGGGGCAAAAATCCTCTATGACCTGGTATAGGGAAAGGACCTTTCTGGAAGTTAGTCCCATGTTCACGGAATCCAAACTACCCTTAAGTGTCCCTGTTTTGAGTAGTTGCACAGCAGTGCATACAAGAATAAAGACATTTCCGGAAGATAGGGTTACTTATTTTACATCAAAACAATTTCAAATTAATTTTTTTTGTGATTAACCTGATAGATTTAAATGTCAGTTTCTATTTTTTATTGTTATTTATTTTCCTGAAGATTGGTTAATCTTCATTGATTGATCCAAGTTTCAGTTTTTTGACTTGCAAACATAGCATTAACACAAATCTTAGAAATTCCTTTTGCTGACCAGGATGTACAGCATTATACACGTATTTGCATAATATTCATCCAGATATGATGGTGGTGGTGCTTAATCTTGCGCAAAGTTGAGATTTGAATGCAATTTGGAAATCAAATTCATAAAGAATGCAAAGATAAATTGTTGTTATTATTACTTGTTAAATTTCCATTTAACAAGTAATAATAACAGAGTCTTGACTGTGCCGATAGATCAGAAAAAAATAAGCCTGTTATAATAAATTTTAAAACTCATTTATTAAACAAAGGAAACAAATATATTTTATTAAACAAAGGAAAAATAAATGCAGTGTGTGGATTGAACTGATTTCTTCAGGTCACAAAGTGCATCAAGGTGTTTGCACAGTAGATCTTGTACTACCAAAACTGATCTTGTTCCTAGTTTTGAAGAGGAATAACAAGTTTTGTTACTACTTCAATCTCCAGTCATTTTCCCACCACAAATGTACTAGTCATTGCACTGAACTGCTTGAATAAATTGCAATGCAGATTATATTCTCTCTTCATCTTCACAAAGGCTACTGCTGTCAAACTGTAGTGCAGACTTAAAAGCTGGAAATGGCAAGCACTAAATCAGCTTTTAATAGTGGTAGCCTCTTCTGCATATAATGAGATGCCTCTGTTGTAGGGAGAAATCTATTACTATGTGTATATACGGAACCTATAGCACAAAGAACCTTCATTTGTATTTCTCACCACTGTAGAAAACCAAACACACACACACACACACATGCCCACATACTTTTTTAAAATATACTGTGAAACAGCTTAGTTTTCACATTTGTAACAGGCCTATAAAGCCTGAATGTACTCGTTACCTAGTAATTGCTACAGGATGTTCAGAGACAGTATGGCACCTTTGTGACCATCAGAAGGTTTTCCTGTCAGATGGGGTCTGTGACTTACAGCTGGGTACGTTCAAATGTTGTTCATCCAGCTTCCAGCTTTTGCCATGTGGAAAATAGGTAAGGACTTACAAGAGTGTTGGGGCTGTGTTTTGTTCTGACAGCTTGACACGTGCTCAAGTATCCCAAATCAGCTGTGTAATTTGAAGCTGTTCTAAGCATTTTCGTGTTCATTGTGCGAGACCTGGTGCCAAGAATCAGGGGAAGAGCTCCAAAGGCCTGGGACTTCCTTTTTCTTTCCCATGCTAAACTTTGTGAGTACTGAACTGATTCTAGAGCAGTAGGAAACAAGTACATGTTTAAGGAAAGCGTCTGGCCTTTTAAGGGAAAGAGGAAAATACAGTACAAAATTACACTCCCAAGCACTGTAATTGAATCAGTCAGTATAAAGAAAACCTACATCATTAGTGGGAGTCCTCTTTTATACATCAGAGGGTTAGAAGCCATGCAGTTTCTGGTTGGTATAGAAACATCAGTAGAAAGAGGGAGTATTCAGTGTAAAGAAGCAACCTAAAAAATAACTTAAAGCTTGTGGGACACTTGTAATACAGACTTCCAGTAGGCAGGGGGCAAAGAGATGGTGGATGAGAAAGGCTGGGGATGGATTAGGTCAAATTTAGATATCAGACTGGATGGCAATATTCCTGTTTCATCTTTTCTTACCTCAAGATTAAATTAAAGGTGAAATACCAGAGAGGGACAATTTTCAAATCAAACCTAGCTTTAGCTTAGGCAAAAAGATTTCGAGACATCATTGTGAGAGACATGCAGAGAGGACAGACAGATAGCATGGCCAAATACCGTTAACAAGTGGATAACTACAGGAGTAATTCTGTGTCTGGAAGCTGATGAAATAGTGCACTGGTAATGGACTGTGTAGGTAATAGAAATGTATTCAGTTATAACAGTCAGGACTTTCCATGAAATATGTTATTCCAAAGTGTTAACCACAGGACCTGTTTTTTCCATGGAAGAATTCCCAGGTCTCTGAGAAGCCCCATAGTCAGATGTTTCCAAAGGTTTTAGTCTTTGAGAGCTAATAATAATAAAAAGGAGTTAGACTCATTTGGCAGTGTGCTGTGACTGCCCTCTTGGGATCCCTGTGGGTGGCTCTGAAGGGCTTCAAATGGGGCTCTCGGATACCATGGTGATTTCTGTGTTGTAACTGCTTTGATAAATAGACTCAGAAAAGCACTTAAAACCCAAAGGAGAGATTTTTTAAGTCCCAGAAGCAAGAGCTGTGTTCTCCATGTGTCCTCCCCTATGTTTTTGGTTTTTTCTTTTTTTCCTCCCATCATATTCTCAGCTTTGGGGAACACACTGAGTTGTTGCTGGTGATAAAGCCAGTGTGCTACATGTGAGCTATTTTCCTTCTCCAGCTGCATGGGAGGATGTGATTACTAAGGCCCCAGATGCTCTTTCTTACCTTATACAATAAACTGTGAGGAAACAAGTGTTGGTGCCTGCAGGGTTACATGAGAAAGGAGCTGGGATGCACTGGACCAATTTAGAACCTGATCCCAGGAAGCCTTGTTAGTGCTAGAAATCAAATGTCTGTGTGCTGGCATCCTCCTTTTCCTTCACCCAAGGGGCAGAGATACACTGGCAAGTGCAAGTGCAGCCAGAGCGGACCATGAGCAGGATTTGTCCATGGGATCAGTTGGTTGTCTTACAACACCCTGCAGCATGTTCCTCTATCTAGTCACTTGCTAGAAAAGTCAGGAAAAAATGATCACTTAAGCAGTAGTTCCACATAAAGTTTTATGAATGATGTAGGGCTTGAGGGGAGGGGAGTCATCATTTTTAAGGATTGACTTGAGTTATGCCTGTTTATGCCAGACCTCAGTTTTCTACTTTTTAGTATACTTTGCTAACATGGAAGTCAATTTTACTTTAGTTAGAAAATGCTTCCATAATAAAATATACTTGTTCCCGATTAACATTAATTCGGTGCTTTGGGACGTAAGAAGCAGTTGTTGCTTCAGCAGCTCAGAAACCTAGATACTTATAAAGATACCTTTTTGATGTGTAACTAAGAAAATGCAGTGCTTCCAATGTTATTTTTAAATCATATCTGGTGGCTGACAAAATCTTTGGGGCATTTATGGCCCAGTAAAGGCTGCTGTTTAAGTAAATAGATTATAGGATTTCCCTATGAAAATTCATTTATCCTGTGTTGTCTTCTGAGGCAGAAGTGGTAGAGCACAGTGTGGAGCAACATGTCTCATTTTACCTCCTGTCAAATAGCAGCCATGGATTTGCACTTAAATACCTCTCTAAAAATTTCCGCTGCGTGATTTTAGTGTAATAAATTATTGATTTTTATATACAGGGACTTTATGAAACTCACGCTTTATGATCTGCTCTTATGATAAGTAGAAATTAGGTTAGCCAGAAATGTAAAGGAGAATAAAAATTAGGGGAGAAAATATTCTACAATTGCTTTTAACAAAAATAGCAACTTCTCTTTTTACATTACAAGAGAAATTTAATAAGTGGTATTTCAGAAAGGTGAGCAGAGCTTCTGCTCTTTGCAGTGATGCAGTAAACCCAGACTTCAGAAATGGCCAGAAAGTGTCACATACTAATGATTAGGCCACAGTGGGACACCAGCATTAAGGTTGTTTCTAGGGCAACTTGCTACTTCCTGCCAATTACTTTTGCATTTGGAAAGTGCCAGGAAATTAGAGAACAACAGTGATATTCATTGGAAGCTAGATCTAAACCCCACCGAAGTCAATCGGAATGGTTCCATTGACCAAAGCAGACTTTGAAGGAGACCCTGCCATGGAGACCTGTATCATATTTAATTGGGGCACTTATGGAGTGTGTGTGGGTAACAGACTCACTTCGCAACCAGAAGCTGATAATTATCATAGGTCATAATCATCTTTGCAATGAGGGAGACTCTGGATGATTAGTTTACATAGAAGTGTATCACTGATGTCTTTTCTGCTTTTTCTGTCCTTTGTTATATGTGCAGGACTCCGGAATTGATATTGGTGATATTTCTGAGAGGAAGGCCTTGAGGAAAAAGCTCCAGTGCAAGACCTTCAGGTGGTATCTTGTCAGCGTGTATCCAGAAATGAGAATGTATTCAGATACTGTCGCCTATGGGGTGGTAAGGATCTTGTTTACATTTCCCATTCTAAAAAGGTGGGGGAGAAAGGTGTAATAACGGAAGTAATTCATGAAGACAATGCCTGGCTCTAATTAGAAGAATTAGATAAACTTGAAGTCACTAGTTAAATAATTTTTTAGACTGGTTAGTTGACAGAGACAACTGTTCTGCTGTAGTTTATGCTGAGGTATTCTGAACGTTATCTTCCTCCCTGATTTTTTGTTTGTTTGTTTCATGGCTTGCATTCCATTCAGATACTCAAGGCATGATTTTTTAGACACACTGGAGCTATCAGTTGGAAGGTTTGTGGCAGTAGGTGAATTAACAAAATAGGCTCAGGATTTCAACTGCAAGCTTCTTAATATCGTAGCCAGATCTTAAGATCTTTAGAACCTCAAATGCTTGTATTTTGGGATCATCATCATCATCATTACTTGTGTGACAGTAGTACCCTTGTCTATGTTGAAATCACACTTGAGTTGTACTGTGCTAATTAAAGCAGAGACAATTCTTGCCCCTAGAAAACCGGCAATCTAAACAGAGAGGGCAGGTGTGCATGACATGGAAGATGAGCATAGTAAGTTAATACAGGTCCATAATAAACTAGTAGAGCTAGGACATCCTTTTCACATTCTCTATCCAGTGTCATATTCACAAAAATTGATTCCTTTGAATTAAGTTTGCCTTTTTGCATGCAAGTCCCAATTAGGGAACGTAACTTAGTAAGAGCAGATCACACAAGTGAAAGATTTGGTTTGAGACATTCCTCATCAAAAAGAAGTCTGAGTTGTGCAGTTTGCCAGTATGGCTCTTGAGGGTGCCATAGAGCAGCTGCTCTGTTTTGGCAAAGGAAGTGATTGTATGTCCCACAAAGTTCCATGACCCTTTTGATGATTAATTAAAATTATCATGCCGGCTTTTCATACAATCAAAAAAGAGAAGAAAAACACTTCCAACAAAGGTTTAGGTCGTTGTTAAGTGCATGAGATAATGGTTACCTTCCAAAATAGTTTAGAACAATGCCAAAATCACACCTGTGTGCAAGGAGCCTCTTCCATAGACTGTGTGGAATTGCACTCAGCGATGTCATGATCTAATCAGGTGCGGAGTTTCCTGAGGAGAAGGAGGCATAGCAGCTAATAGGTGCATGGTTCTGCTTGTGGGTACCTCTGGCTAAAAAATATTTGATTGCAGGTAGAAGTGATACTAGATAAAAAAGGAAGACCAGTGGAATAGCTAAGGGACTTGTTGCACAGTCTCAGGATTAACTCCGCATCATGTAAGTCAAAATGAAAATCAGCGAACAAGCACCCTATGATTTTATATTCTGCTGAGACTTTTTCATCAGCCTTTGAAGGTTCCTTGCTGCCAATATACAAACCAAAAAGATTCAGAAGAGTTTGTTACAGAAATACTGAACTCACTGGTCAGCAGAACATGCATATTTAGGTACTGCATAATAATGCACATGATGCAGTCTTTTGTCTGCAGTATGAGAGTAGCCTCATCAGCTAAGAAAGATGTGAGGAGTAGGCCTTATTTCACTATTTGTACTGTCACAAAAGAAGCAGTGGACAGCTATGGCAATGTATCCGTACAGGTAAAGGGGGAGTGTTTTATGAAATACACAGCTTACTGTTTTATGAAATACTGTTGTATGAAAAAAAAAAGATAAAGTGCCCCAATCTTTTTAGTAAAAGAATTGCTTGGATCTCTGATCTTCCTTCGTGTCTGCTTTCCTGTTCGCTTGCATGTCTTATAATAGAGAAAAGTGTGATATTTCAAAGCAAGTCAGCTGCTTGCTGATTCTCCAAGTGCTTCCATTCATCAACTGTCTTCATTTTTTGTAGAAAATAGAGATATTGCTACTATAGCGTTATCATTAATTTTAAAAAATACTGAGTAATTACAAAAGTTATCTGAATAGGGGTGAGGGTTAGGATATAGGCATCTACAGTGTCACCACCCATATTTATTTCCTGAACCCTAAATTTCCTCCTGTTCTGTGAGAGTTAGAAAAATAGCTGTATCATTCAAGTCTAGCTTATGCTGTGGCATATAGCTAGGGTTAGGGTTGGTGGCAGAGTAAAGGTTTGGGAACCAAATTTCTTTCTGAATTCTGTAGTACCCTTAGAGTTAGGAGAAAGTGATGTCAGTGAGCCAAAAGCTGATGTATTTAGTGTAGGGACTGGCTCCCAGATTTCAGCTTGATGTTTGAGATAATTTTGCAAATTCAAAATTTCAGTAGTCTAGTTTATCTCTGTATTCTGTAAGGCTCTAAGTTTGAAAGGGAGCAAATGGCAGTATTGACTAATTATTTCTGGTTTTCAGTGTGGGGATTGGCGACCTGGTTATATTTTGGGTTGTAATTAAGATTACGTCTTGGTAGTCTAAAACTGCAGTACCCAAGTTAATTGTTGTTGCCACAAAGCCACTAGATTTTGGAAGGGGATGGTTCCTAAGAGTCTGGGCCTCAGATTTTGAAACAGCATTATTAGTTAACAGGCCAGTGGCTTTTTTGGTTTTCTGTTTTCTGTAGGCATCATTTCTCTACAGATATTCTAAGTTAATTGTAGAGTTGTGATTGGGGTAAGAGTTTGAGAAATTAAATCTGAAGAGCTCGTTTTAATTTTTTGTTTTCCAGGTTCATAAGAACCTTTTAACTGGTGTTAAAAGGAATACAGCGTTTTGTCTCTCTTTCTGTAGTGCGTGATCACCAGACAGCTGCTGTTAGGGTTAAGGTCATGTTTCTTTTTAGAGCTTGGGACTCTAAAGTCTCTGTATCTGTTTTACTGCTGGGTCAGCCCTCTCAGCTAAGTCGCATGCTGATGTTGGTCGAGGCAGATTTTTTTACTTCCTTTATTATGGGGATTGTTGTGGAAAAGGTTATAACATTAGGGCTAGG
This sequence comes from Phoebastria nigripes, assembly GCA_035582835.1. Classification (NCBI taxonomy): domain Eukaryota; kingdom Metazoa; phylum Chordata; class Aves; order Procellariiformes; family Diomedeidae; genus Phoebastria; species Phoebastria nigripes. The sequence goes on along the minus strand of JAYKAV010001444.1, from coordinate 329,244 downwards.
ACAAGCATTAGAATTTGAGTTTGTGGAAGCGGTTTTGAAAAGCTGAAGGTAGTGATGGATCCAGGCATGAATTAATAAGGCTGATATTTATCATTGGTTTGGATAGAGTGGTGCCTAACATCTGATTACGATTAGTCATGGTTTTGGTTACGTTTATGGCTAAGAAATACAAAGCTTTGAGAGAGGAAACTTTATTTAATTCTCAAGGCTTGCAGCTAAGAATAAGGCCAGTATTGATACCTAATGCATATTTTCTCTTTAATGTTAAGATTTGTCCTGTCTGTTACTGAATTTAGAGTTAGGTTTGGAGAGTTCGTGGTTTTGATTTTATTCACTGCCTGGCTTCAGTCTCTGGCTTCTCCACACTTCTTACATACTAGTTCACTTCTAGACTTCCTTTCTAAGCATATCAATTTGTTTTCCTCAAAGGAGGCGCCTGTACACAGCTGACAGGATTGCTTAGTTAATCACACATGGTTGCAAACCACATCACCTCTTCGCTCCCTCCATCAGACAATTCTCTCATGTTCTCTGAACTGATCTTATACCACTGAACACCTTTATACACGCCCATGGGTATGCAATCCACATCTTTGGCCTCACACTCTAAAAAGACCTTCCAGCTATCTGTCTTCATTAATTTAGCACTTTGCTTTCAGAAAATTCTCTCTCAGCATTGCACAGGTAGTATATAGGGCTTTGTGCTGAACAGGGCCAAGTACTTTGCAGTCTGTTCATAGCTAGATTGCTGTCTGTGGGTTAGCCCAAAATAATGCAAAGAAGTGCTAGTGCATACCAATTGGCCAGAAGTCTCTAAGTGTCCGCAGAAAGGATTTTTTTGAATTATTTCCAGAAATCAGAAGACTCTCCTGAGTGATTCTGAAAAGCTGTTTAATTATAGGGCTTCCTCCTATGTTTGAAACTCCATCCATACTGCTCAGCTAGCTGCACTGGTAAAAAATTTGTCTTTTGTATATAGTGTGTGTCAGAGGCTCATTAGACTTAATATTTTAAAAACGTGTATCAAAAATTATTGCTGTCTCTGAAGGCTTTTTGAAATCTACCCTCCCTGAAACCTTGTGCAACATTATTGAAACCAGTAGTGTTAGATTATCTACAAGGAAGAGTTTAGTCCAAGTGCTTTCTCTTCAGTATCTTCACTGCAACAAGTATTTTTAATTTTGCATATTTCCTTGCTCAACTACATGTGATTTTTTTGCAAAGAAAAGAAAGTAATCACACCATCCTTTTCTCATGTAAGACTCGCTTGATTTCTTTTTCTTCCTGTTTATTTTAGCTGCAGAATTCCCTGAAAAGTGATTTGTGCCTTGATCAAGGGCCAGACACGGAGAATATCCCAATCATGTATATCTGCCATGGAATGACACCACAGGTTAGTTTGTCTAATCATCTGTGATACTGCTGCTGCTCTTAGTAGTCTGTGTAGGAGGAACCATCTTGTACCTGTCATTGTTTTCCTGCAACAATACCTCCGTAAGGTGTTTAGTAGCTCTTTTATAGAAAGCTAGAACATTATTTCTGCTGTAAATTGAGAATCGCTGGTATATTAGCGCTTTGACAATGAAGTTTGTTTATTCATTTTGAAAGAATTTAAGGAATATGAGAGTCAGCACTGACCCAGATTTGTTGATAAAAGCTTTCATTTCTGATCTTTAACTGTGCATGTCGTATGAATGAAACAATGCATTTTAAAACATTTTACATACATACATATGTATACTCACAGATTATTTATACATTATCTGAAGCAACATCTTTTTTACTTGATATATTTACTGTCTCATTTTCACAAATCTGAAATGTACAGCTACCTTCTTCACACCATACAGCTGTGTCAAATTCCAAACCCTGTTCTTGTGAAAGCGCTTCTTCTAAAGCTCCTTTTTTTCTTTCTCTGCTGTTGTCCTGTTACTCTAGTATGTGCCAAAGACTCAAATTACCAAAACCATTCCATTTTCTTACACAACAGCTGGATTTATTAACTTGGCAAACAAGAGGGTGAAGACATTGCATCTTCCCAAGTGGCTAAGTATATGGGCATAAGTGACAGTGTTTCTAGGCAAATCTTGACAGTAAAAATAATGTTACGTGGTCTAGAACATGCTTGTCAAAGACAGATGTGCAAATTATCTAACTCTGAAAAGTAACATAAGCAAAAACTACATAAAGGAAATGGATGTATTTGTGGGAGTGATTGGAGAAACTGAAAAATACCTCCAGTTTGAATCATTTTTTTTTCTCTGACTACCTTTTATATTTGTTTTCTCAAAAGGACCCTATTATGCTCCACTTAAGTTATGGAATGTGGTTGTACTCATGGAATTGTCAGTTACGTGATTTGACTATATAGCAAATGAATCCTCCTAATATCTCAGAAATAAACACAGAGCAACAAGGTAGTCTTGTCCTCTGTACCTGGATCTCATAGTTTCCAGAGCTGGAAACATGAGTTTGGTGAAATGCAGGTATGATTCAGTACTTCCTTGCCAAGTTACACATGCTGCAACTGTGTTCTGTGCTGGCTGGCTTCACTAAGGGCCTTTAATATTGATCACTAGTAGCATCATGCTTGAGTAAATTATGAATGATGAAGACAAAAATATCTGAAAATCCCATCCATCAGACTCGCTCACTGCATGGGCTGTGGTTTATTTGTCACATAATTACATGGTAACTACTGTTTGCCTCCAGGAGGTTTTTAAGTTAGTCCTCAGTGTTCGCTAAGGAACTGTGTAATTCACCCGTGAGCCACAGCCATTATTCTTAATCTTCTGGCAGGGCGCTGTAACTCTCTTCTGGTATATCATCTGTGATAACAAAACACTACAGGCACGGTTGTAAATTCCAATTAGAAATTTTAATTATAATTAAGAGACAAACAACAACAACAACAAAGTCACTTCAATTAGCACAGTTCAGTATTCACCAGATCAAGAACTACCTTTGAATGTCAACTGAAGTTCTGTATAAATGAGATAGCAGCAAATAAATGACAGAGGGAAAAGAGGCAAGGGAAACTCTTCTTGACAAGATTCTGCTCCTTTCATAATTACCATGTTGTGTCTCCTTCCCATTACTGTGTATTTAATTTTGTAACTAATGATAAAAACAACCCCCAAAAAGGTCCATATATGAGCAAGATCCCAGTAATGAGTGAGAACTTTCTTTAAAAGAGGAGTAGTCCTCCTCTATCTTAGGGATTATGGTATTAACAGGGAAAGCACTAACAAACATTATTCGGCATACTTCTACGAGATTTCCATTGCACATATTGCATCTCTTGCTTAAGCAGAGCTGCAGCCGTTTACATTTCCTCTAGCATGTGGAAATATTTGAATAAATCTTCCTTTTAATCTTAGTGAACTTGCCAGTAACCACAAAAGATACTGGTGAGATGCTAATTTTATTCTAGTAGTGGTGAAATGCTATATAAAGGGGGTTATTTTGCCCACCTGGCAGTCCTTATCAAAAGAGATTAGTCAAAAAGATCAGTCCCCTAATTCAGGACTGCTTGTATGACTGAGGGTTTTGGTGATGCTGTTCTTAGCTCTGGTGCAAGTTTTACTGTTGCAGTTAACAATAGTTAAAATAGGTTCCTACTAGACTGTTCAGTGGTGGTAGAACTCATGTTGCTTTAGTTGCATGAGAACAGCTCAGAGGCAAAGCACAACAGCCCACAGTTGTTCTTGGCCAGAGACTACACTGGAGACAGTTGGGGGGTGTGAGAAAGCAGCCCCCCCTTCAGTGTGATGATAGAAGGAAACAGGAAAATTGGGAGATGAGGTAGACTGGCAGTAAGGGAGAAAGTGAGGGGAGAGAAATGTAAAGGAAAGAAGGGAAGACAGAAGAATAGTAGTGCCAAAACAGTACAAAACATAAAGTTCATGTGAGGTTGTGCGTTTTTTGCTGGTTTTTTTAAAGTGGTTCATGCAGAAAAGGATAAAGGTACTGTTTTAATTTTTGAACTTGTTGAAGCAAAGCTACAATTCAGTCATACGTTTAGGCCTTAAAAGGTCCATTTCCAGCAGCGCCTCCATTTTCAATGGAAAAGATGGTTGCTTATAGTTGCAGTAAGTACATGCCCCAGGCCTGACTCAGTTCTCTTCCTAATTCTGGGAACTGCCTGAGCCTGGATGTTTGGTGTTGTTTAAGACAGCTGTTTAACCAGGCATGTAATCTTGAAGGCAGACTGATGGCAGTGTGTCACTTGCATTAAAACTACTCCTGAGTGATAATTTGGAAGATTCTTTGCTGAGAATGAAACACCACGTTATTAGAGACTTTATAACTATTGTATAATAAACAAGTACCATCAGTCAATGACGTGATATTTTAAGTACAGATTTACCTTGAAAAGTGCTTGTGATTGAGGGGATAATGGGCAGTTCTGTGTTCCCTTGTTCAATAGCTTCTGGCTCATATATTTCTCAATTTATAAGCAGTTAAACCACGAAGCTCATCCAGGGATGTGAAAGTCAATACAAACCAGTTAGATTTTGAGGAATTCAAGTTGAGGACCGGGGTCAGAAGACTAGATTGGGAGAATTACTAGAAAAGAAATGCAGGTGAGAAGGGACACCCGTTCATATCCTTTCATATTCTTGCAAGAGATTGCAGAACTGACACTCAGAAACCGATGACTACAGCCCTATCTGGTATGAATTACTGCATCTCTGCTGAAGGCAATGAAAGGAAGTCATGCCAACAAGTAGAGCTATGCAGTTTATACTGTATGAGATTCTGACCTGAAAGCTTTATGTTGTATTCTAAGCACAGTGTGTGAAGTACTGGAAACAGCAGTTACAAGAACTCCCATGAACTTCTAAAAACTCTTTGTATGTTTCATGAGTGCTCCTTTTAAAATGTTATTCATATATATTTTCGTAGAAACTACTTTTTCTTCAGTGTAATTTCTTAGCATGGTGGTTGTTCGTACACAGATATTTGTTAATTTGTAAACAAGAGTATATATGATTAAAAATCGCTATCACTGAAGGCATTTATATTCCTGTAAAAAAGTACAGGGTTGATCACAAACACTGTATAGTTATTAGTCCAATTTCTAAAACCTCAGAGAGGGAACAATTCATAGATGTTCAGCAAATAATTATCAAAAGAATTAAAATAGCTTTGCAAATAATTTAAAAAAACAAAAAAAAAAAAACCCAAAAAAGAAATTTGTCAGTTTATTTTAAATGAATAATTTAGACATCTCTGGAGGAAGGTTAGTTTGGTCTTCAGGCTATTGAGACATTACAAATATAAACATCTCAAAATCGATTTTTAATAGAGCCTTAATTTTAATAAGTCTGTTCCAACGTTAAAAATTTTCTTTAGATTCCTCTGCCTAATGAAATTCACATTGTATTGGACAACCGTCAATGCCAGGAAAGCTGGGAGAAGAACCACGTGCTTTGTCAGAAGGAGTGTTAGGGGAATTTGGAAGCACAAACAGTAGCCCCCTTAGGAGTGGCTTTCTGTGCATGTGAAGTATGCTGACCAAGAAGCATTATACACCATTTTATAAGGAGAAATTAATAGACAGCATGTGATTATATCCTTTACTAGAGGTCAGGCTTTCCTTGACACCTTTCCCTTTGCTTTAAAAAAAAAAAAATCATGCAAATACTGAATGCTGCAGCTGCTTTTCCTTGACAGTCTTGATTCTGCTGCCAACAGAGCACCACAATATTGCTGTCCTGAAAAGTTTTAGATAAAGGAGTTTCTGAAGTTTAAGAACAGCGTATAGCTGTGATCACTCAGATCCTGAGCCTGGCTTATGGATGAATATGTATTTTCTCCTACAGCTGAAAATTAAACTTATAGTGAAATTGTAATTATTCTAGGCCAAAAATACAGCATTCTAAGAAACTACTATGAAATACATACATTTCAGAAAACAAGAGGTCTTCTGTTATTTAGAAGTAGGACCCTGTTCTTAAGTGTGTGTGTGAAACACATAAGCATTGCAAACCGAGGCTCTGTGCAAGAAAATAGTTAAACAGAAGGCCCCACATCTAGCAGCAGCTGATGCTAGCATGTTTCAGTGGTTGTCAGGGAGTAAGGAAGAACAGAACAAAACCTGCTGATATGGATCAATGATTGACCCTTGAAACTTGAAAAATCACTGCCCTGAAGATGAGATGTCTATAATAAACATTTTCAGGGATTCTTTTTTAAGCAATAAAAAGAAGCACAGCATCTGTTTTAACAGCTGTCAGTCACATGCAAACTCAGGGTTGATGTTCATGTTTGTCTTCAAGGTAAATGTTAGACATATTCAACGTCTGTGTATAAGACAGTCTGATCTGACATCTGCTCTGTGTAGTACCATTTCTTTCTAAGGACCTGCTAATGCATTGGTCTGAAGTTAGCAATTACCTGGTTTATGATAATTATTTTATGTATGCAGACATATTCAGAGTGCTATACAGAAAATGAACTGTACAAAACATTCAATTACATTTTGGTCCAGATATTTCGCAGTGAAAAGTCTCACCGTGCAGTAGAGAGAGTAGTCATTCCTCTCTTTGTACAAAGTGAGTAGGTCGTTATTCATACAAAGTGAAGCAGCTGCATCAAGAGTGGCAGCTTAGCTGGTCAGCCTGATTCTTACAGGAGAGCAGACATCAATCAGTCCCTGGCTTTGGCGAGCAGTTCAGACTGTGCTGGGTGCTGCGTTAAGCCCTGTATGGTTTGTAGTGTGGCTGCCTGAGATTCTGTCAGCAGCGCAGCCTTTTTCCTCGCAGTCTCTCTCTGCAGACACTGCAGATCAAGTGTCCCTGCAGAGGGGTCTGTGCTTCTTTTCACATTCTGTCAGAGGCTGCGTCTGACCGAGCACAGAGTCAGGCTCATTGTTTTCCTTTGCCTTTTTCACTAAGTCTTGTGGTATGATCTAAGCACTGGGCCTAACCCTAACTTTATGTACATACAACATGCTTTCTGGGAACAAGGGTATTTCTGCAGTAAATGCTTCTGGAACTAGAATAGCTATTTTTTTTAATCTAGGTTGCTCAGTTAGTAAAGGTCCAAGTAATAGAAGATAAAGTTACAGAGTTAGTGAAACTGCCTAGCAAGGATGGTTATAAGCATTAATGAATTCTAATTTTTATTTTAAACATATTCTGTAAAGGGCCTGCTTGCTATGGCAATTAATGTCTTATATAAGACATTCCTGCTTAGTAGTTTATTGAGGCTATTTATATTTCTGTTAATGTCTTTCAGTGCATAAATCATCATTTTGATCATAGTAAAGTTAGTACAAACTGTGACCTTACTTGCAATAGAAGCAAAATCTGGTGTTAGTTTTTTGCAAGCCCTTTCAAAGTAGAGAGTTCTTCTGATGTATGCCTGAGAAGCTAAATCCAGCAAACACTTTTTCAAAGCTGCAGTCTCTTTAGAATATATGATAGGTGCATCAGGGAGGTACAGAGTTGTTTCAAAGGTTTCCAAAACCAACCAGTCCCTCCTTGGCCTAGCACAGGCAGTACAACACTTCCTTCTTGGGGACGTGTTATGGATGAAAACTGTAATGTATCATTTCACGTTGTATATTATTTTCTTTTTTTAATCTTTTTAAAATCTTTTTCCTTAAGTTTCATTCTGGCCAAATTCTCATTATTTACTTCAGTGCAAAGTTTCAGAGAGAGAATCTGTTAATCTGATTTCTAGTTTTGGAGCAAATTTTGTACTGAACCATTTGCCATGAGTAAATTATTTCTGTACTTGCTGTGGTTTGATTCAGGAGGCTTTCTGTTGATATAGATAATATGACTTCTGTATTGGTTACCTCATTCAATATCTATTGCCYGGTAGGAGAGATTCTCTTAAACTGAAGAGAGTTGTTCATTCGCAGGTGAAGATCAGTGGTGTTGAATTATTAGCTTGTAAAGTACAAGTATGGATCTGATCACTAGGTCCATCGTCTGAGCATAGACTGGTGAGTGATTTGTAGACTGTATTTTGCAACTGACAATAGGTCTTTATGATAGTAGGACCAGAGACTAACCTGTCTCTTTATTTTATGAAAGTATCAGACATAATGAATGTCATTGTCTGTTCACAGGGTAAGAGACACTTGAATTCAAAAGAATGTGCGCAAGAGGTCCTTCTTCAGGTTTCAGATCTAGGATAGGTCTTTTGTGTGTTCCACTTCACTGATTAAAAACAAAAGTAAAGAAAAAAAGCTGTAGAACTGCATTATTCTGGATCAGAGGAAATCTTCTACATCCCTCAATTTGAAAATAACGGAATGGATATTGCTGCTTATTTATTTTTGTGTTTGAAGCTATGTAGTGTAAAAACATTGTGTATGCCTGTGAGAATTGAGAGAACTGATCACTTGGAATTGAAACTCCAACCATAGTGAAATGAAATAGTTGAAAAGCAATCATTTTTTTCCTAAGAGTAACATTGATTTTCTCATTTGGGAGCGAATAGCATTTATGTACTCTTGAAGAAATGGTTTTGTTTCAAAGAAATTTCTTCTTTGTTTCGCTAGGATGGCCTAGAATTAAAAGACTTACAAATGTCTTAGATGCTTTTGAAATCTATATTCTTGCCTAGTGTACAGGATCACTGCTGAAGGTGAGCGTGAATAATGAAAAAGGAAAATGCTACTATAAACTGACACCAGTGATCTGGCTAAAGCAGTAATCGTGACATTCAGGTACCAGGACATGAGTTGAAGTTAAAAAGCAAGAATTAAAAAAGTAATTCAATTCTTATGAGTGCTATGAATATTTAGGACCACAAGGAAGAACATTAAGAACTTGAATTACTTGAAAGCTTAGAGTCAAGAAGGCTCTAAGAAAACAAAGCTCTTTTAAAATTAATATTGGCTAATCAATAAGCATTTTTCTGACTGAGAAATGACTGCTTGTTTTATGCAGGTAGATGCAGCAGAAGAGTCAAAGGTAACTTGGCCAGTGCCACGGATGATGTGTGTTTGAAAAAGCAAATAAAACCCCTAATCACAAAATATAACAGGAATAAAAGCAGTTGTCCGTAATATGCTATATCTGTTCAATCATCCATTCTTCTAAATAAAAGGGAAATGCTCATCTCAGAGAATGGATAAGACTTCTTTTAAGACAGCTGTACTATTTAGTATTTTACAGTAGAGGTACTGGTGCGATTTTACATACATTACAAGATGTGCTGAAAAGATACAGAACCATAAGCTGACCTTTAATGGGCGGAAAGATTGCAAATGCTGATCAGAAGTAATGTCAGAAGGGTACTCAGAAAGTGCTATCAAAGATGTTCAGTTAAAAAGCTTTTGCCTAGTAAAGCAGGATTTCCATAGACATAATAGAAACTTCAACTGGCAAAAATTCTGATGTAATTTACCTAGACTTTATAAACTTAGCTTTCATCACATTACTGCAGAAAAGAATAATGCATGATGTCAGCAAAAAATAGCAGTAAGCAAACTTGTGGAGTGCACAGAGAAGTACGCTGGGGACCACAAAGAATGCTCGTGCACAGAAACAATAGGATTAATAAATTAACACCTCTGTTCTCCTCTGTTGTACCATACAGCTCACAGATCTGGGGCTTTTTCAGGTTTTTTTTGGTTGCGTTTTTTGTTTGGTGGTGGGTTTTTTTTGGTTTTTGTTCTGTTTTGTTTTCTTAAAAGAAAAACTGGTTAGTTGATATTGCTGTATGTTACAGAAGGTTCTTTCCAGATTTTTTTTTAAATAATTTATGAAGTATTTCCACTTCATGTTTTGTATCATGTTATCATTACCTTGCATGTTTTCTGCATTGCTTTAATTTTTGTACTTGCCTCTCAGCCCTTGGGTTATCCTCTTCATCTTGAATTCTGTTGCCTCTCTATATGACTAAATCCTACTTTAGCATCATTACCATCTTTCTTGGTTATCCTGTCCACTATTGATATGTCTGTTACTGATAGCGGAGGAGAGGGACATGTATCTGCTGTCTCTGTAGTTTGACTGGAAACTATCCATGCAGCATTTTGTTACATAGGTGAGGCTGATGCAGGAAAACAGGGTAAGTGGAATATCAAAGGAGTTGGTTTTCAGGCTATTTAAAGTTAACGTCTTCTTTTGATTTCTTTGCATTTGGTAAGATTCAAATCATGATTATTGAGCTTGTGATGGTCACTGTAAGAATTTTCCTCCCTAGTTCACATTTTTAAGGCAATTTGCCCAGAATATCTGTAGTAAAAAAAACGCATTGAAAATGTAATTGAAACAAACTGTTGTGAGCAAGTGCAGTGCTTAAGAATTTAAAATTATCAGAGCATTTCAAGCTCTCATGTAGTGTTTTAATTTAGAAGAGATTAGAGTTGTTAGCCTGAATATTATACAATAGTTCAAAACTGTTCTCATTTGGGAAATATAAATGCACGTACATTTTCAGGCAATTTTTTTTCTTGTGTTAGAGTATGTAATTTTTTGTATGGATAGTTTTGGCCAAAAGGATTTCAACAAGTTAAAACATCAAAATATTTGAAAACATGAAGGTGAAATATTGCTGAGCTTCTAGATGATAAACCTGGCACTGGATTTTGGATTGAGATCCTGTGCTTTTCATGTTGGCCACTAAGCTGATTAAAGGTAACCCTGCCTTTCATAGTTGGTTCAGTTCAGGGGTATAGGCTTACAATAGTCTATTGCATACACCCAGTGAGCTGGTGCCAAAGGGCTCTGGAGCTCTAACACCCCCAAAATATACCGGCTATTGTGTTTTTGAAGCTGCTGATGACTTTTGCAATGGTTGGCTAATATGCTGATCTAGGAGCCTAAAGTTGGCCCACTCAGACATCTCACTCAAGTACTTTGCAAATGAGCACTACTAGTATGGAGTGATGAGTGGTGTTCCTCACCGTGGGTACTAGACCCACTGAAAGTCATAAAGGACTGCCACGGAGGGACCAAATACCTTCAGAAAGGAATATGGCTTGTATCTCAGCATCAGTGAAGTGGTATTCGCTGGCTTGAGGCCATCAGCCATGTTGCTACCAAGGCTGTAGCATCATGTAGATCATGAACTCATGATCCCTTCAACAGAGAAGTGCAGGCCTTGGGTCAGCACACCTGTGCTACGCTGCGTGGTGCTGGCACCCAGCGGGGCTCTGCAGAACACCCCACCGCTGGGAGCTCACTAACAGGCCATAGGTATGGTACGCTCTGCCTTCCCCAAGGTGGAGCCAGCTTTACTCCACCTAGAGGTATGCTTTTGATGTCCAGACAGAACGACTCCTCTTAGGTCGTCTTTGTACTAGAGCATTGTTGTCAACAGCATAGCAATTAAGAACTGCTAGAAGCCATACCTCCTGTCCACATGTGAAAGCGGTAGCTGTCTCTGGCCTTGAACGTGATGTGACTGGTGAAAAGTGCGCTCCATCTTATTCAGTCGTATCTTAATCATTTCAGTGGTACTTCACAAGTGTCCATGTATTTTTTTTCTCTAATAAAAATGTATTAAGTGGCTATCCTGAGGCCACATACTCACAGTACCCCGATATTCCATGCGCTACTTTAGTATTGAGTTGAAATATTTTTTAAAAGTGAAATTAACTTCCCGTTTTCTATTAACAGTCTTTCTCTGCCAGGTGGAATAGGTGTAAAAATTTCCATAGTTCAGTTGATTTTCATCTCAAAAATATATAGTACAATGAAAAAAGGAGGACAGGGCTTTCTTTTGCTAAGTTGAAAATGTTTTTAATTAATGCTTTTGGAGAAATAAAACAGCTGTGTTGGGTACCTGCAGTGTCTCATAATCTAATACTATTTGAGCATTTCACATTTGGTAAGTGCATTAATTTGAAATAGATCAGAGTTGCATATTATGTAGCAATTACTAGAGTTATCCATATTTTAAAGATGTCTCTTATTGCAAATTGGCATTTCAATCAGCAGTTTTTAAAACCAATTGTCGCTTACAATATAAATTCAGCATAAAACCAACATAGTTACTGGAACACATGTACAGCACTTGGAGATTGATGTTGTAGTAATTGTCGGATGGTTGTCAATTTAAACATTCTTTTGATTGATGTTATACGAACTCATTTGTTACTTAATCAGAGTTAAAGTTCTGAAGGTCAGATTTTTGTTTCTCAAATTCTTGACAGTATGTGAATAACTGTTAGAGAAGGTAGTTAATACCATAGATGGAAGATTCACTTTATAATTTCTTTAGTTTTATTGATAATTTTATTATGTCATTCTATTAATTGAAGTCATCCACTGGCTCATTTAGAATTCATGGACCAAATTCAGTCCCCATGAAAGCATATTTAACTCCCTCTGTAATTACACGAGCCGTATTAGTTTCACAGCATTCATTCAAATTCTGATCAGCAGTTCAGTTTCAGCTTAGTTTTTCTCTAGTATTGTTCACCATTTGCAGAGTAGGGTTTTTTTGCGGAAATGTTTATGGAATGATTGTATCCACAGTGTGTTTCTGTGAACAGGGGATTTTTTTTCTCCTGTTCATTAACCATCATTTGTCCAATCAGGAAGCAGAGAGAATATCAGAAATTATTTGTTCACGTAAAATCTTGATTGAATATTTATGAGTAACTGAAAAAAAATACGCATTGATTTGTAAGCCAAGAAAAGAGCTATGTTTGTCAGATAATTTATTTGAAATCAGCAATCAAACTAGCTTTTAGCAAGAGTTGAGTTCAATCTAAAACTGGTTATATTTACAGAGTAGAAATATTTTCCCCAACAGAAAATATGGGATACTAGAGACTTTAATTTAGCATTGTTTCAAGAACCAATGGCTAGAAATTAAAGCCAGTTGGATACAAATTAGGAATAAGGTGCATATTCATAAAAGAGCAGATGACTAGCCATCATAAGAAGCAGTGACAGTAACTGCTGAAGTCGTCAAAGCTGATACAATTCTGGAAACTATAATTTAATGCGACACAAGTTATTGGACTTAGAGGTAAGCAGGTGGAAGTATATAGCCCGTGGCATATGGAAGATCAAAGTAAAAAAACTAATGGTCCTCTTTGGCTCTTAAATCTACTAACATGTCAACTAAGTGGCAATTGCAGCTAGTACTTCTTTGAATTTTGATTCAATTTAGAATGTACAGAAATAACACTGATTGTTACAGTAGGAGAACAATGGTATGCCTTTAAAGAAATTGGGGGGTTTTAACGTGTTTTTGTAAGGTAAAGAACCTTATAGCTTTAAAAATAGTTGCTAAATTTCTTGAATCATTTGCCTTTTTTTTTTTCTTTCTTAAAGTGCGATTAAACAAATTATACAGGGATAGCTCTGCTATGCCTAGCCTATCTGCTCAGCTGCCTGTCCATAAAGGCTTAGAGCAATCAAGTGAAAAAGCTGATGAATGCATTTAAGTTATTCAGATGTTACTACAATATTAATTTTGTATTTGTTTAGCAGGGAACTGCACTGATTGAGAACATTGGAGCGTTGTTGCTCTTGCTATGTTAAAGATGTAGTGATTTATTCAGCATGCATATTCCATTCACCATTTATTTTTAGTGCTTTCAAACTCTGAAATTAGCCTTAAAATTGTGAGGTCTGCATTGACTGACTCACTAATGGCATCAGTTTGGGAAGGAAAAAATAGCAGTACAGCTTATGAACTCACAAGTTTTGTTAAAATAACAGAAGTTTAAATAAAAAACTGGAGTAAACTGAGATAGGTTACCACATTAAACCTGGAAATTTTATAGATCATGCTGCTTTGCATTTAGTATGGAGGTCTCTGACCAAAGGGTAGGGACAGAACTCAGTATGTAAGAAGAAGATCATGCCAATGATGGTAAATCAGAGCTGTGAATTTCAGATTGGTTTGGGGTTTTAGTCAGATCTTCTATTTTACATTAACACAGAACCAAATCCTTAAATTTTTCAGTTGTCCTCAAATGTGTTCAAATGAGGAAATCTCCCATTGTTCAAATGGAAATTATCAAATACCATTGCATTAGTGTAGCACAATGTGATAAAAAGGCTTCCTTTGTTATAATGTGCCTGCACAGTGTTTTCACGATATGGGCATATAGTGGGTACCAACTGACTTCAAAATGTTGTGTGATGTCAGCATTATATAAGCATCATATAATTACTTAGTGTTGCTGGATAGAATTATGAGAATGACTGACTAATCATGTTTTTATTTATTTGTGTCCAGTGTAGTCATGACACTAAGTCCTTTCACCTATTGGCTTGATTTAAACATCTCTTCAAGTTTATACTATTTCTTGCTAGTAACTATGAATTTGGGGTTTTTAAGAATTTCTGAAGCAATCAGATTGCTTTTTTCCCAGATTGCATTTTTTAATTCAATATGATAACTAACAGGAGTAATTGTAAGCGTTTGCATAACGATGAACTGTGAGAACTGGGACCTTCTTGAGCACTCAAGGCAAATTTAAATATGACCTGTCAAGTGAGTTAAATGTTATTCTGCCAGATGTGTGACGTACATGGTTAATACTCTGAAGTACCTAATTTCCCGCTTTCAACAGGAGCCATGCTGAATAATTATGGATTAACTGTTTGCTGCAGAATGCCCATTTCTGGCTTCCAAATGTATTTTTAATACCCTATGTAGCTTGTTTTCAACTAAAGTAAAATCTGCCCACTGTAGACTCCATTCATAACTGCACATAAATAATTTGAAGGAATATTGTAATCTTAGAAATACTACCTGAGACGATAACTCTGTAGTTATGGTCACTAAGAGGAAAAAAACACCACCTACAAGAACTGTGGCAGGTTTGATCTTTATTTCTCTTTGACTTCATTGGCACTCTTCAAACTTCTAAAAATCAATGCCAATTAACTTTTTTGTTAATCAGACAAACATTACCTCTTATGATTCTTCCTGTCCCTCCAATTTTGTTGCTCTCCAACTGTTTGCAGTCTTGTGCTTATGGGAGACTATTTCCCAGAATCACAGAATGGTTGAGGTGGGAAGGCACCTCTGGAGATCATCTAGTCCAACCCCCCTGCTCAAGCAGGGTCAGCTAGAGCAAATTGCCATCTCATGGTACCTTCTTTTCCTATTCTGTCCGTACAAAGCAGATGAAACCCAGCTCATCTTGGGCAAGTGAAGAGTCCCCTGTATGGGCAAATGTAAGTGGCATTGAAATAATTCTGTCTCTTCCTGTATTTGCTAACTTTAAGCCAAGGATTGTGTCTGGCCAGGGCTGAAGAAAAGTTCCTATCAGGAAAAAAGTTCAATAGCCTCAGGTAACTATCACTTCCCCAAAAGGCTAAAAGTTCCCCAAGAATTGAGACATATGTAAAAGAAACACTAATATTTCTGACACCTGTTCTTAGCTCTTTAAAGTGAGCAAGCCAAACATTAAGGATATAAGGTAACTTTAACCAAATGGAGTAACCCATAAAACTGTTTCACCTTCAGTACAAAACAGTAGCAGCTGTGATTCAATAGTGTATACAACAATCGGGATGAGGCCTCCCGGCTGATAGTGAAGGATAAACTCTGATTACTTCAGGCTAACAGGACAATGACTAATGCTCTAATTTCAGTAAGGCTGGCCCAAGGATTTCAGTCAATGCCTAATGAAATGCTATCTGGCTAACGCCCATGAAATGTGGATCAGGCTTTAAATGCAGAGCAGCTTCAGACAAGTCAGAGAGATATTTTGTGCAGACCAAATCTGGTGCCCTTGTGCTGTAGAGTATGTAAGGTCAGTAACAGTTTTATTAAGAGAGGGCAGATCACTTCATGTACATACTTTGAGATAATGAAATCTGAGGAAGTTTGAGTTCATTAGTATTAAGTTGATTGTTGAGGGAAGAAAGCATCAAAATAATGTAAGCAAAGAGCAGTGCTTCTGTGACTAGGAAACATTTTGTATCACAAGTGCAAATGGATGCAAGTCATCTAAGAAATGCTAATTAGTTAAAAGGATTCCCTTGTAAAAACAGGCTTTGTGCAGAAGATTCAGGAGTGCTTATGAAGAGATGCTTAGGGAGAGACATCAGAATTTGACCTCTCCTACTCAAAGGTAGAACAGCTAAGTGAAAAACCTACATTAACGTATATGAAAAGGCTTGCTTAGGCACAGTTGTGCATGCGTGAAGTTCTAATCTTACAAAATGGAAGAACTTTTTCTCCGGGTTTGTAAACTAAAAGCTGGAAAGCTGGATCAGTGATGGGAACACGCTGCTTTCACTTCTCTGATGCGAAAACAGATGGGTCCACATGGACTCAGATTGTTTTTCTGCCCTGTCTTCAAAACATTTTTCTTCCCCTCAATGACTACAAGCACAAAATTATAATAAATGTCTACAGTCTGATCTTATCAGGTCAGGTTGCCCTCAACACCGTATCAGGATCAGGTACATTAGTCTGATGCAGCATCTCAGATGAGGATGTAGCCTGTCACCTCAGCTTTCCCATTCATCTCCCAAGTTGTTCTTTGAATGTTGCAGGAGTAAAATTTTCTGGTACCTGCTTTTAGGGCCGATGTGGTTTAGTTCACAAGGAAAGGGCTCTGTTGGCTTGAAGCAGACCATGAGATCTCATCTGGAATTTCCAAGAAGTTGGTAGTGTAATTTTTAACTCTCCCAGTTTCTTTCCTACTGTGAGTCTGACAAGTATAAGTCAAGGAGTGAGTTGTACTGGAGATTCTCTGACACATTGCTCCCCTATGATTCTGCTTATGAGGATAACAACAGTGTTTTTTGAAAGGAACATGCTGAAGGAAATAACTTGTAGTTAGTTGTAGTTCTGTCCTCCAGATGCATACTAAGAAAGGATCTGGACCAGCAGTTTGTTGACTGAAAATCCGACATTTTACTCCAGTCTGTTTTTGTCTGGGGGGAAAGCTAAGTACAATTAATGTCGCTTTGAGTTAAATTTAGCTCTGCAAATGCTTTTTTGTGGTTATGCTACACTTAATTCATGTCACAGACCAACATAATATGTACAATACAGAGAAACCCACTCAGTGAAATAGGTTTTCCCGTGTAGTAATCTTACTGTAAGCAGAGGTTCAGTGTAGGAGAAATCTCCCTTTTGCTGAGAAATCCAAAAGCCTTGAAGCAGTGTGAGGCCAGCATGTGTCTACCACAGAATGGTAAGGTTTCCAAAACCCACAGCAGGAGACTGCAGACCCCACGATCTGCAGTCACCTGCTCCATTGGGGTACCGACGAAACCAGCTGCTGGTTCAGTGGATTACACTAGCTTTGTGGTCACGACAACCCAATTGTAGAAAGGACAGGATGCAAGTACTGAATTGTCTCTTTCATAAGCTTCTGCACAGGCTACCTTGGCCTTGGAGCCGGGTGTCTAGGAATTGGGAGGGTCACTCCCCTCCTTCCTGMCAGTTTGATGTGGGTGCATGGGTCAGGACTGCAGCCGTGCGTCTCCCCTTGGCAGTGCCTTAGCACGGCATTTCCTCTGTCATAGGCATGGGCCATCGTCCCCTGGGAAGGAGGGGAGGAGCAGGGAGGGAAYGGTTAATTCCCAAACCACTAGTTCTCTGGTGTGTGCCTCTGCCACCCCTTGCACTCCTAGGGAGGATCTGGACCTAGAGGGCCCATGTGGGGACACAGATTTGGACTTTGGGGAGAATCAGCTGAGCAAAATAGTACAAATCACTAAATAGTTTATTGTACAATGTAATAATCCGTCTTAGTATTTTTATTCATCTGCAAATTAGGAGTCTGCTAACAGTAGTAATTGTTGGTTTAGAACAATCAAAAGGATGTTGTATAAATGAATTTACTTAAAAGAGTCCTGAAAGAACTGTATTATTTATATTGTGAATATTCAGTGACTTTTAATTATGAGTGACTGACGTGCCTAGTTTTCATATTAATTCTGAGCAGCAAGACAGAGGGCTTTTTCTCTTCTTTAGGTCTGCATCCTGCAGATACTGTTACAGGATAATCTACTTCAGATAATAAAATAAAGGCTCCTAAGACAGGCAGAAAATACAGGGGAAAATCTGTGACATAATCTACCTTTCAAAATGAAGGCGGCTTAGCCTCACAGCCTAGTGAGCTGTGCTTGAAGCTTAGTGTAGCTATTTACTGTTGTACTTGAAGGTCATTTAAACAACCTGGTTTTAGAGTGGTTGGTTTTATTTTGCTGCCTCATCCACTGATAAGCTGTTACTCAGAAAAGCTGAGCGTCTTCTACCTATAAGGCCTAAGTTTATATGTGAGCCTTCACAGTGTGATTGAAGGCCCCAGAAATCAAGCCCTAATGAATGAAAATGGCGGGGTGGTATTGTACGATTTGCACAATTAAGCAATGTGCCTTTGCATATCACAGTATTTACCGTTTCATTTCTTGCCAAGGTTTACAGCCTGATTTGTGCAAGGGGCACAATACAAAGTTGGCAGTGTTCTTAGTCATAGGAGAAATGAAGCTCACTCGGCCAAGCACAGTAAGGCTTCCCACACAGCTAGGACAGTTGGATTGGCATTAATGTCCTGCTTGACATGAAAGCAATTTTCTGCTTTTTAAACAGCTTTATTTATTTATTTGTTCCTAGTCTAGAAAGTCTTTTTAAAACTTAAGTACTCATGGTAAGAAATCTTTGTGTATGGTTACTTCTAATATCCTTCCTCATTTCCACCCTTCCTTTAAAAAATGTCATTAGCACTAAAATTACATTCAGTGATGAAAACATATCAGGTGATGCTTTTTCTTTGCCCTTTTTTTGGGACAAGAAGAGCAGAAGAAAGGAGGAATCTCTGGAATGTGAGCACAGTATTCCAGCTTGAGACACGTTTCGATTTTCTTTGCAGAGCTTTGTGAACTTTGCAATTTATTCATGAACACAGGCAGGATCGAAGCTACAGTTTTTGCAGGAGGTCATAGTATACAGACTGGTCATTTAAATTCTAGATGCTGACTTCTTGCTCTGAGTGTGATTTGCTGTCACCCTGCAAACAGTGGAGCCACTACTTCAAGACATCTGGTGGGCAGGAAAAGTGCCATTTCTATTAAGGTACATATAGTTCTCCACTTGCCTTGGAAAGCTTAAAAATGTTTCAGGAAAGAAATTTTCTTTTAGGATACAGTTGGGTTGGATAAAATTTCATGAGCTTCTGTCAGTCTTTACAGAGAGACCAACAATAAAGATTGAAACAAATCAGTTGAAGTCATAGACTTTGTCACTTGAAATACATCCTCTACAGCTAAGGAATAATGTTTTTACTTTTTGTAGGCTAGTGTATTTAAGGATTTGCTTTGATTTTGATGCTGTCCATTTAAAATATCAGAAACTCTTTTCTTCAGCTTAATGGGCTTAACTTGGTTTAAGAGGGGAAATACTACCGAACTTGCCAGGGCGGGAACAGAGTAACTTTCCTTTGTTCTCCACGGGACTGAGAGCTGCAGCAATCTGCACCTCTCACCCCTATCCACTGAATAACCACGCCAAAGGCCCTCATCTGTTAAAGCAATTAGCACAAACTTGAAGTGAAATGTAAATGACACTTTGACCTTTTATAAAAAGAGAAATGCTCAACTCTCGACGACAGAAATGACCAACAAAAAAATGGTACAAGTGCTCTCTGCTCTTTGTTTTCTTTGGTGGTTATCAGTCATGTCTGCATCATCAGTATTCAAACTAACTCATCCTCCATTAATATACCGTTGTGAACTTGGCTGTTAAGTCACATAAGTCATTTAAAGAAAAGGAAATCACGGCATAGACATCAGATGTCTGAAATTTTATTCATATTGTGACAAAGTGCCACTGGTGTTTTTAAATACTAAATGTATGGCTACTAAACCTGGCAGATTTCATTTGTTATAGAGTAATTTATTAAAAATAATGCTACTGAACATGAAAGTAGGCCATATATAGTATTTGCCTGTTCTGTAATTATAGACTGTATATGACATGAAAACCTGAGGAAAAACCTCTGCAAACTTTAATAGTGTCAGAGTTTTACTCTGAAAAATGACTAATTCTAACCCGGGAAAGGACTACAGAAGTATCCACTGAGCAGCTCAAGTGGCAGAGCTTGGTAAGAGAACTGCTTACCACCGAAATTGCAGCATTAGATGTTCTGTATATGGAAATGCACAATATACCTGCAAGTAATAAGCCTTCAAGATGGAGTTCCCAGATGGCAATATGTCACTATCTCAGCCCTACAACAATTCCTGAAGCCATGCGGCAATTCCTGAAGCCATGTGAGAGACTAAAAACTGAAGAAAATTGTCTGTGCGAGTGCTGTATATCTGTGCTGAGTTTCTCTCGCATTTCTGTGTTTAAACAAAGTAAAATTCTTTTCCTTGTTTTGGTGTTCATTTTGAGGTCTTCTGCTGCACTGCAGAGGTTTTTCTAACTAGTCACTGTGTTAGAACAGTAATAGCTGTTGCTATCAGATAGCTAGTGCTTCTCATCTCATGGGTCACCATATTGTGTTCCTAACTAATTCACGAGTTTAATAATACCCATAATAAGACTTTTAGAGTATAATTATTTAACACCAAGCACTGAGAGGTTAGGAGGTCAAGTGGGAGGTTAAAACTGCTGCTGAAGGAAACACTGCCAATAGGACTAGGTGAAACCTTCAGAGCTTCCCTTTTGTCAGAGAGCCATGACAGACTGTGGGATGTCCTAGGCTATTACTTCAACTTTAATTTGCACATTAATTTCAGCATATTCAGTCCATTGTAACTTAAGTCTCTAATTTGGTTCTTTAGAGCTTGGCTTCAGCTACTTTGCTAGCCTAGACTAAATGGCATGAGAGGTAGCCCACCTTCCCATAAAATCTGGGGTGATTTTAAAAATCTTGGTATGAAGCACCTTTCACTGTTTTACATTCTCTGAGTCCTACAGGATCTGTAGGTTGCAGCTTCACCTCGGTCTCAACAAGATGTTCCACTTGTGTTCTGACTGCAGCCTTTGTAGAGTAAAATCAGCGTATGTTTTCATTTAGGTCAGTGTATTGATGCTGCTTGTTATGTATCATCTATAAACTTTATCACATGCAAAGGAAGAGGGGGAAAGACTCTCTTGGATCCTGACAGTTCATTTGATTTCAGGAATTACGTCAGACTTACTTTAGGTTTGCTGTGAATGAATCAAGCCCCATTCTTCTTGCTATGGGATTTACTCCTTTGCATGTTGTAGAAGCAGACTAAAAAACTACTATGTTTGCTGAGACTTTTTAAGATATTAAGAACAGCTGCTTTTGCATTTCAATTTGTTCTTCTCTCAAAGATGCTTGCAAGAAGGTCACTTTATAAACTTAAGTTTGACTGATGAACTCTTGTGGGTGTTYCGTTTCATGGGGAAAAATAAGTATGTCCCTGCTGGTAGCCTAAACAAACAAACAAAAGACAATCAGACTTTCAATAACCAGCTTGGGTTGAAGCGTGCTGCCTTTTTATTTTGTTTTTCTGTACATAATGCCTCACTTTCATGTAGACATTTTAATGTCTGTATTTTATTGTCTTCAGCACCAAAATAAGTAACTTTTAGACAATTTTTCTTGTACTTGCATATGTTGGTGTCAATGTGGTACCTCTGGAAACCTTAAATCAAATGTACGCATGATCCTAAGAAGAATGGGTGAGATCTGGCTCATCTGAAATTAGACACAGGTCTGTGATTGCTTTCAGTGGAGCCAGGAGAGCCAGTAGGCATAGGGGTCAAGTAATATCTGTAGGGAGCTGGGAATTCTTCCCAAAGTTGTACATGTAACTACCTTACTTTGTCCCCTTCACAAAATGCCAAAAGTTCACAGCACTTGTGGAAGCCAAGAGGAATTAAGGACCTCTGTATCCATAGGCATTGCTCACTACCATACAGGATTAAAGATGACAGGACTGGATTAAAAAAAAAAAAAAAAAAAAAAAAAAAAAAAAAAAAAAAAAAAAAAAAANAAACCAAAAAGAACCCCCAAACCCTCGAGATCAAGATGTTAATAGACTATCTTAATTAAGAAGGTGTGGCACTTGCTTGTAATTTGCCTGACCTGACTTATTAGTTGCAGACACAAAATTTTATCAAATTCAGTTTAGAAAAAGGTAATAATAGTAGAAATAACACAATTTATTTTAACAAAAATTCAGAAGGTTGTACCACTAGGAGAAACACGTATATTTTTTTCTGAGAAGTGGTAAGCTACCTGACTCATCCCTGGCACTACATTTTTTTATTGTCATGTAGTTCTAGGCATCCCAATAATGACCCAGAAATCTATTATATTAAGTGCTCTACAGCCTCATAATAAAAAGTACGCCCTTGACTTGAAGAGCTGAAGTCTACAAACAGAGTATTAGGAACAGGAGATTGTGGCAGACAGGAGAAGTGAATGCTATGAGGTACTGACATAGCATTCTTGGGTAATGCTTTTGGTACATCACCAAAATTATTGCTTGCTTGTTTGTTTGTTTTGAGACATCTGGGCAAAAGGGAAATTCTGTGGAACGTGCAGAGGAAGGTAAGTTCCTTGGAAGATGCCAGCATTACTTCTCCTAGCTTCCAGGAATATTTGCTTGAAAAATTTGACCAATGAAGCCTAGCATCCTGTCTAATTAGGAGTTGGAAGATAACCTATTGATACTTGCTGGGCTGATAAGTAAAAAGAGGAGGGGTTGAGAAGGGCTTTGAAAATGAAGACAAGCAGTTTGTACAGCATGGAAAACAGAACAAGTGGAAGGATATTGCCTTCCTGAAAGGCAACCTGAAAACCAAGTTTTGAGAAGCATTCAGGATGGATTTGAAGAAGGCATGAGTGTTGACATCAGCGAGGGAAGCCAGCAAGGGTCAACTTTGAGCAGAAAAGCTGTATTTTAGAGATGTTTTGCAGGAAAAAAAGGCTGTATAACAAGATTTGATGACTTCGGAAGAGGTTCAAGATGAAGATGTGCATTATATAAATGCATGATTACCTGCGTGTGACTACGCCCAAACACTTGGGTGTAACTGTGAAAGGGTAAAAATCTGCTTTTAAACCTATTGATGCTGAGCTACCAAATGCTTATACACAATGGCAATGAACTAGCTCAGATTTTAATTTGGCCAGAAGGAGTCAGCTCTGGTGTAAAGTATGGACCAAGTGCATCAGCATATGGGGATGATGGCTGAGTGAGTTTGCAGATGAGTATGTGTTGAAGAAGAAGAAAACAGGGTAAGAAAGACAAGGGATTCTGTAGGAATCCACAAAGAAAACTGTGAAGGGTGAAGAGGGATTGGTGGGAGAGGCAAAAAGAAAATTCAGATAGGACAAAGTCACAGAAGCCGTAAGACAGCATGCTTTTTTAAGAGAGGACACAGTTGTCTATGCTAGAATGGTTCTGATTTTTTTTTTTTTACTGCCTTTTATTTTTTTTCCCGTGGAAGAGTTGTAGAGATCTTGTGCAGAGATAAGAGCAAAACCAACAGAAGCTTTAGGAAGTGAATCAAGTAAAATTTTAATTTATCCAGGTCTTGTTAATTCTGTAGTTACCAGCATTAGGAAAACTATGGAAGTAAGCACTGAAAGCATATATAAGAACAATGATTGACAGTTCTATTCAATTTAAAAAGTGGAGCTTAAGTCGGAGGATTTTTAGTTGCTTGTTTTAAATAAAACCAAAGCAGAATACCAAAGTAGGCAACAGCAGAATTAGGTATTCCACTGCAATATAGGTTCATGAATTTAAATTAAAACGTCTGGCATTGAGTTCCTGTCTCTTTTCTATTAAAATAATGTTAACATTTTTGTGTCTTTAAGCCTGCACTTATAGCATCACACTATATTATTTAAAGTTTCTGAGCACCTTGGCTTTATTGCTATCAAATATTGATTGTTGCTTAGAGTTCAGAAGTTAATTAGTGCACAGGCATGAAGAAGAGCAAGTAGGTCAGATAATCAGTATGCTGGTGGGTTAATTCAGTAGATACAAATCTAAACACTGAAGTGAAATAGTAGTTTCCTTCTTACATGCTTTACAATTTAAGTCTAAATTATGGTGTTGCTACGCTTGGTATGCTAGCTGTTTGTCAGCTCATCAGTAAGACAAGTTTTGTAGTGAATAGATCCTCAACATGGGTAACATATGTTTATAATTGTTTTAAAGTTGTATCATCAGGCTGCACCAGCTGAAAACCTACCTCAAAAAATAACATGAATCTTCTAAAGGTTGACCTATGGCTTAGGGGTAACTTTGTGGAATTCTCAGCCTGTGTTCTTATGCTTGTACTTCTTCAGCAGCAAGTCTTTTAGGGCAGCACAAGATGCAGCGATGCTGCTGACTGTGGCTACAGGACAGTACAGCCTCTCTCTCCTGTCACTTCCTACATGAATAGTAAATGGGAAAACACTTGATTTTTATCTTAGTGATGTATTTGTTTGTGTTATTCATAATGAACTTGGATTCTGTTGAGAGTTTTCTTARCAGAGTTGGAAAGTTCTTTTGTTCAGATGTGTTTATGTAACAAGAAATGCTGGAATAAAAGTCAGGAACAATATAAATAGCCAAATAATAGCAATGTTAACTAAATCTGGATTTACTGGAATCCACCAGACTGCTCTTTAGCTGGAGTTGTAGTCAAGTATGAATCTGCTGTGAGATTTTGGACCTAATATGTTAATATATTACTCCCGACAATAAATGACTTCATGGACTCATTTGAAGAAAAATATGGTTCAAAGATGGAATAAAGTAGTGGTGAATCAGACTTCTTATCCCTCGTAGTTATTATGCCCAAAGCAGGGTAGCAAATAAATAATGTTGGTGCTGAGCATTAAGTTTGCTCATTATAAATGCTCATTATAAACGCATGTCACGTACCAGTCTCCAGTGTGATTTCATCTGGGAACATTGCCATAAGGATTACAAATGGCTTTCAGCCTGAAAATTGGTGTGTATTGCTTTAAACTTCCAGTGGGGAGTTGGCAATTTATCCTTCAGATAATCATCTTGTGTTAAGTTGAACATCTTACTGTAACTTTTTGCTACATGATAAACCAGCTCCTATGAATAATTTACTGCAACTGGCAACCTGCTTTAGCTCTGAAGTCTTTATCAACTCTGGTGGCTTTTCAAAGTTTAGTAATAAACTTGGAGCCAAAAATCTCACTGCACTTGAAGTCAGTGGAATTTTAGTGTTAATTGCAATGGGAATTACATTTTGATGKTTTAGGGCAAACTTCTCATGAATAGAAACTCTACATCACATCATTGTGAGGACAAAGCCATGTATTTGTGTCCAAGTAAGCAGAGCTCATTTACCTTCCTTTGTACTCTACAGCGTCATGTTTTTTTGTGCAGATTTTATTTCATGTAGGTGTTTGAAGTATTTTCACTGGGCAAAAAAGTTGGCTGAATTACCTGGGCCTTCATTGCTCTCATGGCAGTTTAGGATGTGTTCTGCACTGCACCACTGCAACACAGCACATAAGATGTGAGTATCCCACCAAAATTACTGTTCCAGCCCTATAGGAAACCTGCTGTGGCAATCCGGTTGGTAATTTTCTAGAAAGAACAGCAACACCTTTCAGTTTGGCAGGCCCTGACTGACTGGCTGATCTGTACCGGTGAAGTCTGTCCCAAGCTTTTGGTCTGCTCCCTCTGGCTAGGCTGAGCCTCGCTGCTATTAAGAAGGAACTGAGTACTAACTGGGGATTTTGCGAATTGTACTTAGCATGATTCCCCCCATGTAAACAAAGGTAGCCAAATCTTGTCAGATGACCTCTAACACCAGGGAAGAAGTATCTGCTACATGTATATGCTAGATTCAGTATGCATTATCCCAGCTCTGAACTTTTATAAATCACAAACTCTTTTCTTTTTTTTTTCCCGATTTTGAGCATTCTTACACAGATCTGCTTTTTGCTATGCCCACTTTATGCCTCTGGCACTTGCATGTGCTGTGCACGTGTTTTTCCCAGTGAGCACTAGCTTAGCAGAGGATGAACTCTTTGGCAGTTAGATGGCTGGCTGTACAAGTGATATTTCAAGATTACAGCTGAAAGCAAAATTTGTTTAGGAGGAGATAGGTGGAATAGAAGGGCAAAAGGACCCTTTGTTCTGAATGTAACAATTGAGATTTAGGGGAGACTGTGACTCCAAGCGTGAACGCTCCTTTTTCTCTTCCATGCTGATTCGCTACATGAGATTGCATCAAGAGGGAGGGGGAGTCCCTGCATTCCCCAAAAATGAGCAAGGGTATGGCTTGGTCCAGTGGCAAATAAAGGGTGAAGCTGCTTCTCCTTTATTCTGGAGTTTGTCTGAGTAGCAGTACTGTATACAGCTTTTGTTTTCATTGCAATATTGTATTGTAAGTTTTCCTGATATTCAAGCAAATTTTCAGGAAAAGTTAGGCTTAGAATATTAAATAGAAAAAGTAACATACAGCAAATTACTTCACCTGAAATGCAGGTGGGGAAAATATTTGGGACACCAGATTTTCTCTAATAGTTCCTAGTCGTTACGAAGATTTCTTAAGAATCCCAGGCTATGCAGCTCTCATCTACCACTCATTTGTGGTTTCATCTTTTAGCTCTTTAGGACAAATAAATTTTGTTCTTTAAAAAAAATTGTTTAGACAAAATAACAAGTATGCCTTGACTAACTGATCAGGGGGCTGGAGCACCTCCCCTATTAGGACAGGCTGGGAGAGTTGGGGTTGTTTAGCCTAGAGACGAGCAGGCTCTGGGGAGACCTTATTGCAGCCTTCCAGTACTTAAAGGGGGCCTACAGGAAAGATGGAGAGGGACTCTCTATCAGGGAGTGTAGTGATAGGATGAAGGGTAACGGTTTTAAACTGAAAGAGGGTAGATTTAGATTAGGTATTAGGAAGAAATTCTTTACTGTGAGGGTGGTAAGACACTGAAGCAGGTTGCCCAGAGAAGTTGTGGATGCCCCATCCCTGAAAGTGTTCAAGGCCAGGCTGGATGGCGCTTTGAGCAACGTGATCTAGTGGAAGGTGTCCCTGCCCATGGCAGGGGGGTTGGAACTAAATGATCTTTAAGGTCCCTTCCAACCCAAACCATTTTATGATTCTATGATTCTAAATCTCACTCTTTCACCTTATGAAGATTTTGGGAACCGTTTTATTAGTTTTATTAATGTGATACCAATCTCTGTTTGCTTGTCTTGTATTTTGTCTTAATGTGAATAATCAGAGAGATTATTAGGTGGAGCAAGCAGGAAATGAAGTAATGGCCTTAGATAGGACACTTCTAGGAAAATAAATTCAAGAAAGCTACGGAATGATTGGTCCTTTAGTTGGTAGATGCCGTTTTACAGGCACAAGGATATCTGCAGGCCAAGTTTCTCAGCAGATATTAAAAAACCCCACCTTTTACAGTCCAGAGGAAGATTAGTTATGAAGGTGATTAGTTATGAGGCTGTTCTCCGAGAACACAGGAGAGACTGAAACAGAAGCCTTGTGGCAGAGACCTATGTCAAGCTTTGAAGGCAACTGATATGCTTTTCTTCAGACCCAGGTATGAAGCTTTTGTTACTTCAATCATTTGCTTTCTGTAAACTTTCAGAGTAATAACACCAAGTTTTGTTTTGAACAACTTCTTTTGCATCACTTTAATCTGCTGCAAGCCCCAGGCTTCCAGAGGAAGTTTCTTGAGGATAGCAAATGCAGCTGGACCTGTAGTGAGGGCAGGGAAAGCAGGCAGCAAGTGGCAGCCTCGAGAGCCAGCCTGTCAGTGTGTGAACAGCATGCATCCACCCTTGAAAAGCACCTGGTGGGAGTGTGGTTGGAGGAGATGTGGAAGTGCCTAAGGCTCAAGGCCCCATGTTGACTCTGACACTTTGCAGATCACAACTCCTGCCTACATTTTTACAGTTTCTAACTGAAAGTAATGCTGAATTCTTATAATTTCACTTTTTGAGAAGATACGTGCCTTACTGATTTCCTGAACAAAGGTGCTCCCTTCCAGTTGCCCAGGAGACATAGTTGTACATCAATACTGTTATGGTGAAAGAAATAGATGGTAAAGTGCTGTAGGCTAGAAGAGACTCATGAAATGTAAGGAGGCTTATTTTGTTACAGAATAAGGGAGTTGKTTTTTTTTAATCGTGTGCTTTGGTACCAACATCCAAGCAAGATTTTTTTTCTGTGAAAATTCAGTAGCTCCTCAGGGAGCATGTATGTGATGGGGATGTGAAAATGTGTGGTTGCGTTTTACTGAGGCTGCGTCTTTAGTGAAAGTGCAAAGGAACTTTGAATGAATGCTGTAAATCAGCATACAGCCACTGTCTTGACTTCAGTAGAACTAAGCAAATGTTTGGCTATTGAGTCTCCAGCCCCTTGAACAAGGACTGCTGTGACATTTGCTGTTGTAGCAGAAATGAAAGGTCCAAGTTCTCAGTAAAATTTTCAAAGTTACCCTAATGACTGAATAGTCCATATTCAAAATTCAGTCACTTGGACTTCCAAGAAAGTACTGGAGTGATTGTTCAACAATTACTTTCCTAAATTACTGCAAAATTTCTATCTTGTTGTGTTAGTTGATGGTGATGTTGCAATATTGTAGGAACAGATGTGCTGTAAAATGTGTTTTGCCTGTATCTTCTGAAGTGTTTTAAACAAAAGTCCCTCAGTTGTCCATTTTGTGCTGAAGTGGACTGCAAAACAGCTAGCGTACTTGTTGATGCTTATTAAAAGCATCCTTTTGAAGAAGTACTGCTGTGGGCATTTATCTATTTAACAACTGATTTAAATCACAAGAACAAACTGTTTTTTATAGGGCTACACATAAGATGATAAAACATGAGCATGGTTTTAATCTGTAAGATYGTATTTTACCTGCATATCAATTTAAAATATGATCAAAAAAAAGTCATATATGTGCATACCTAATAAGTACATTATGAGATGGTAATTCAGTTCATGTAACTCAGCTGGTTAATCTGCCCACTCCAGAAAGGTAATTTGTGTACCACCTTTAAACTAAAAAAAACCAAAACTAAACCACAAAAAAAACCCAACCAACCAACCAAAAAAGAAACCCAAAAAGTATTTTGGAAAATTAAAATAATCAAATAGAAACAGGGAGATATAGTGTGAAAGCAATTAAAATGTTTTTCTTAATATATGAAATTATTTAAAGGGAGGCTTTACCATGGTTTCATGTTTAATAGCTTTAGGTTTCAGACTAGAAGAGCATTTCAAGTTTAATCAGTAGTGTCAATAGTTAATTCTGTTTTACCAAATGGATGTCCTCCCTTCATCCTGACATAGTTACTATTATGCTGTATCAGTGCAGGGACTGTTTGATTCTCAGACTGGGGGAAAGGAGCCAGGGACTGTCCACAGGTTTTAAGAAAACTGTTCTGGCCAAGTGCAACACAAATCGATACCTCGCTATTTGCTAGCATGCTGCTCAAGTAGAATTTGTAGAGGATATGTGCTTTTGATGTGATCCCTCCATTAGAAAAACATAGTAGTCAAATTACCGGGTTGTGCAATGTTTTCAATTCTGAAATAAGATATGGTATTATTGGATAAGATACTAAAATATTTATAGTAACGAATACATAGAATAATTAAGTAATATCCGTATTACTGGATAAGCAAAGTAACATCCTGAAAGAGCCTAGTTAGAAGGACTAACTGCCACCATACCACACACTGTTTCAGTTTGAGCTTATTTTTACATGCCACTTAAGAGATGAAAGGTGTCTTTCCCAATACTAGGTGAGAATACAAGATTTCACACCTCTTTTTCTAAACTGGTCCGCAATGAAAAATGAAGTGGTATTAGCAGGTAGGGTGAGCAACAACCTGCTAATTATCTCTATTAAGCATAATTGCATTTGATTGTTCTATTTCTGTACAGTTTTGCTAACAAACAGAGTTGGGTAATTCCCCCAGCCAGAGCCATCATTCTGCTTCTGCCCAAAAAGATGTTCAGACTGAACCATTGCTGATTTGACATCAAAAAAAGCTGGTGGAGTTGCACTATGAATTGGGCTTGCTTTATCCAGGAAGATGAAATGATTACCTTCAGGCCACTCTGTGAAAGACTGAGGAGACTGAGCTAATAAAAACAGCTCAGCCCTGAGGGTTTGCAGGTACACCACTTTTTTTGCACAAGCAACCTAAGCTATAGCGTGGACTTCTCAGAGCTACAGCCAACCTGCTCATTTGTTTTCAGTGACTGATGTGTATCTTTAAGAGAAGAAAAGAAAAAAATGGAAACCCCCTTGATTTTCTTCTACCATGTTTTCTGTGGTGACAATGTGCTGAAAAAATGGAATTAACAAATCACTTCCTATTAGTAAAAAATGCAAATAACTGACAATTTCCCTCTCATTTTTCTAGTAGTAATTTTAGGTAAGAGGCAAACGAGCTGCAAATGTTCATCTGTAGAGTCAATGTGTCCTAACAATCCCCTTTAAAGATCATCTTGATCTTACTGCCTTGCCATATCACTACCTCAATCTCTCTCCAAAAAAAGCATCTGGATAGATCTTAAATGTATCTAAAATAGTTGCTGTTGGTCTGTCTAGAAACTGCATTCTAAATGTTTATTGCTCTTCTAAAGCATCAGTTTTGTTTGCAGGAATGTTAATTATCTAACTTATGGATGGAGTCTGTTGGGGTGTGGTGTTGTTAGTCCTTCCTCAGTTGTTGCAGTTTACTTCAATCAGTAATAACCAACCATTTTGGAAATGAGCTCTGCTAGGTCCTTTTATTTACCCTTCTCTCCTCCTGTTAAGGCATGACTGAACTATTCAACTTTTCTCTATTCAGACTCTTAAAACCTAGATTCACCTCAGTTCAGCCAGCTCAGATTTCTGTTATCATTTCTGTGGGGTGAAAGGAACGAAACTTGATGAAGGGGTCAAACTTTTGATTAGTGTAAACCATTAATGGCAACTTCATTAACTTTTATGCAACTATGTCAGTTTAYATTTGCTGCAGATCTGCCCCAGAAGTGTTCCAGCAGGGTAAACAGAGGACATAGTCTTGCACAGAAACACCGCCATTTGTTTTGATCTGTATTTAATCCCTGCATTGACTGATTTCAGCATTCAAAGTTGTTGTTTTACATTAAGCTCCYGAATCTCTCCTCAGTCCTGGTTTGTTCTGTTTCTCTGCTTTCTCTCCTATTTGCAATTAATATTTTATCAGAGTTTTCACAAATAAGAATACGCACATATAAAACAAGCTACAACATCAACAATGAACAGATACCAAGAGATAGTACCATCAACCTCGGGGAACAGAAAAGAATCCCAAATACACACAGCATAATTTCCAGCTCCCCTTTTGTAACAGACACATGGAATGGACACAGTAAGATGACAGGGACATTAATTTGGTGCTTCTGTCCAGCTCTTGTCTGTTGTGACTCTGATACCACTAGAGTTGTCAAAGCCTTACACCTACCCTTATCGGATAAGGCTGCTAAAGCATGATGTTGCCATTTCATCTTTCTYGTGGTCCTGTCAAGAAAAAGGTCTGATTTTAGCAAAATAAACTCTATTTGTGATTAGCAAACAGACAATCCCCACATAGTCCTGTGTTACCTTTCTGGGTTTATATGTAACCTGTTATCTTCAAGAGGACACATTATCGGCTCTGTCTGGCAAGCTCACCTTCCTTCCCCTTTTTCTTTCTTCTACAGAAACCTCCCATGCATCTGTAGTCAAACAGAGTGGAAAGAATTTGTGTAATATAACAGTCTCATGCTTTCAGTCATAAGTGTAATCACTGAGGCCTATGAGAGCACTCCTTTGCTACAAATCCAGAGCAGCCAGTGTGTGGTCCCTTTTTCCAGTCTCTTGTGTCGGTGTGTATTGACATACACAAAATAAAATGAGAACAAATAGCCTGAAACATGGCCATTCTGTTCTCTCTCCTGGCATGTATCTGTCTGTCACCAACTGCTAATAACTTTTTATTGTATATACTGGATTCTGGTTAGCTGCCTCAAATTTCTTTTTAGCATTTGTTTATAGAAAACCTTCATTTATCTTTCTATCTGTCGTATAAAAGACTGAGATCCTTCCTGCTGAACTGCTGTGCTGCTGTTCGCTTTCTTACCTCTCCAGTTAGGTATTATCCTCTGATGAAATAGTCTAATCAGACTTGATTCAATACTCAAACTAACCCCACTTCCTGCTAGAGGGAGTACATCTTGCTCTTTGAAGACCCATGGTGTGTGACCATAGAAACAGCAGTAAAAAGGCACACAATGAGACAACAATCAGTTTTGTTTGCGTATTTCCTATTAAGTAGTTAACCAACATTTACTTGWTGGTAACAATTAACAATTAATTGTTAATTTAGAACAGCTTTTAAAATGTTGTGTTGCCTCTTGCATGAAAGGAAATAATTTGAAAGCCACTATGGGGTCAGCCTACTGCTATTCAGCATATTTATCTTTGCCACTAGCTTTTTGGTAAAAGTGCTGCTTCTGTCTAGAGGCCACAAATCTTGTTTGTGCTTCCTGTTGCAGAATGTTTATTACACAAGCAATCAGCAGCTCCATGTGGGTGTTCTGAGTCCCACTATCGACGATGATGACAACAGATGCCTGGTGGATGTGAACAGCAGGCCCAGGCTCATTGAATGCAATTATGCCAAAGCCAAGAGAATGAAGCTTTACTGGCAGTTTACTCAGGTAATTCTTACTCAGCAGACATTTCAGAAAGTTCAAAAGCTCTGTTTCTGTATCYGAAGTGTGAATAATCTGTTTACTAATGGAACAGAACCAGATTTATTCTTGCTTTCTTTGCATGGAGCCGGGAAGCTATGTTTACATTTGATCCCAATGTCAGCTACCTCAGGAGGTTATAAAACTTGTATTATATTTTCTGAGTTCACAATAAATTATTTGTTTCTAAGGCAGAGTGACTGCTGCAGAATTATCTCAATAGAAAAAAAAAAAGTGATTTTCAGAGAGTCAAATGCAAAGTAACCATTTAGGAACAAGAAACAGAAAGCTTTTGTAGTGGTGGTTGGTTTTTTGTAAGTAGCAACTCAGAAAAGGGGGTGGTGGGTCATTGATGGTAACAGCCTCATCATGAGCTACTTTTGCAGTTCCTTACTTTAAAAGGCTAATGCTTTTATGTGTGTGTGAGAGAGAGAGAGAAATAAAAAGAAGTGCAAGTAAAGTCTGAGAAGTGATTTCACAGTGATGAGAATGCTGATAGGACATGGAGTCCAGGCCTGGTGTCCACACTTCATAACTGATTTAGAAATACAAGGGAGAACTATAAAGAAGCCACAAAAGTTCTGGGGCTAGAAAACATGCTCTGYGATATAATGCTTATGGAGATCACTCTGTTCAGTTTAGCTAAGAGGAAGTGGCAAGGTGACTCAAAGCATATCAGTGTTTCCACAGAGGGACATAGGTTATCCTGAAGACAAAACAGGTTCCAATGGTTGGAAGCTAAAGATAGTCAAATTTGGTCTTTCAAAGGAAGACAAGATTTTCCTAAGGTAAGAATTAAGACATTGGAAGTTTATCATGTCAGGTACTGACATGTCGGTTGCTTAGGATAAATAAAATGAGATTACAACACTTTCTGAAACAAGTACCTGATTTAGCTTCTGTGAAAAATTTAATAGCTAGGGCGAGTTTGACTGGTCACAGTTGCTCCTCTGCAGTTTTGAGGCTACAAATCTAGTTGTGTGCTCCAGCCCATGGGCTGAGGCTCACCATTAAGGTAATTTTATTCGTGCATTTAATTTTTCTGTATCATCCATGTGGGTTTGCAAAGATCTTTTCTGCCAACTCATCAGGTTTTTTTCTTTGACTTCAACAGCCATGATCAGTGTATTTTAGGACATTGGTAATACAGTTTAGCAACTACCTTAGTCCAGAGAGCATTTGGACGGTAATCAGTAAAGCATACTACTAACATAATTTGTATTTATACTTGAAAGTAATCCAGATCTTCGTCTCTAAAGGGTAGCTCTCAAGCAGCAGACCTTAAATCCCTAACCTGGAAAGAGATCCCAGTTTTCACTTGCAGTCTCCTCAAGGGCAGAGTTTTAATTATGTCTTCTCTCAAATTGTAACAACAGTCTCATCATGAGGGGGGG
The DNA here is from genome assembly GCA_035582835.1 of Phoebastria nigripes. Taxonomy (NCBI): domain Eukaryota; kingdom Metazoa; phylum Chordata; class Aves; order Procellariiformes; family Diomedeidae; genus Phoebastria; species Phoebastria nigripes. The sequence goes on along the minus strand of JAYKAV010001444.1, from coordinate 295,239 downwards.
CCTCACTGTGGCCATCTCTGAACTTGATTTTTGGTACCATTTTTATTTAACATATTTATTTAAACAGCATTTCAGTTAAATTTTAGTACTGTCCACCTGCTCAGTGATTGCTCTGTATAACCCAACCCGTTGGTGACAAATAATGGTTTCTACTCCAGAATACTGCTGCTATTTTGTAATACTAATTATGTTAGATCTGATTTGGGGGGCAGCAGTAGAATGCGTTGATATTAAAACTACTATTAAACTAATTTAATTAACTATTAAAAGCTTCAAAAATGGTATTTAACTGCTTTAGGTTTGTTTTCTGTCTGTATTTCCATTCCATGTTCCAAATACAATCTCCCAATAAAGGTGCAGTGCTGTTAAACTAGACTCTATGGACTGTATTAAGTCTTCTACAAAGAAACTTCTGCCCAGGAGAAGTGAAAGCTAATTAGTTGTTTCCTTATGATAAATTAAGAGACAAATGAAATAATTAAAAGCTTGCTGTTCAAAAAGGATTTTGTTAATACCCAATGCAATTAAAATGCCGTTATTTCTCAACATATAGCATGGTACACAGTCCCTTGTACGTTCTATTAGAAGCAAGCTAATAAGAGTAATCAAGGCTTGCCAAGATCAACTGATGAACTCCATTTGAAATGCTCCCATTTAGTCTGGTGAAAGGATGTGTTTCTGTGAATACACTGGAAGCTGTCTATCTGAAAAGAGTCTTTTTTTATTACATTTTTAAAGCTCTGGTATTTATTTTCCATACTATGCAGTGAGCAGAACTACTGAAAATACGCAGGACTGTAAGTATTGATGCTTGTAGTCTTGAAGTTTGTGAAATATTAATTAAAATGTAGATGCTGGCCATAGCTTTTTACAGCACCTTCCTTTGGCTGCAAGTATGCTTTGACTTCTCTGGATTCTCTAGCCATTCAACAGGAATGTCTGATGATATAGATAATTAAAAATATAGCAGTGCAAGTAGAGAATAGTCTCAGAAAGGGAATGGCAACAAGACTTACCAACCAGAGCAGGATAAACCAATTGAACTAGATTTCCCTGACCAGCACAGAAATCAGTATTTGCCCTGCATTCCAGACATGTATCTTAAAATTTGAATGAGGAAACGTTCTCATTTTTCTGCAAAACACACTATATTCTGGGTGGCACCATGATAGTCTGTGGTGGGACATGGACTTCAGTCTGGTTGGTAGAAGACTGTACAGCTTTTTGGAAAAGGGATTCTTCAGATAACGTTTTTCTCCTCCCTTGCATTGTTGAAATGTAATGATGAGATAAATCCTTATAGCAAAAGTAGAAAAATAGGGGTCATCCTCAGCTAGTGGTCTTGCTTCTGTAGATCTATTACAGAATTATTTAATTCTTAATTTGCATCTTTGATTAGAAGTGTGTGTGTGTGTATCTCAAATGATTTCTTTTTTCAAAATTTATCTTTTACTTTGGCTTTAAAATTTTAAGTTATGTGGCTACCTTCAATCGTAGGCAGCTGGAGTCAGACACTCAGATGTCCACTGCTACCTTGTGGACAAAATAGTGGTTTAATGGGCATTCATATGGAGGGAACCACCACTAGTACCTCAGACTGTTTTCATTATACATCATGCTGGCTGACTGGACAGAAGCCTTGGGAGACTTTGTGGTATCTTTCTGTACAGGACAAACTTGCATTGAGCATTCAAAGCTTGTATTATGTGTTTGTATAATCAGGATCCATCTGAGCAAATTTCCATGCTCCACAGTTTTGTACAGCTGCCAAATGCAATGAGACCCAATAAAATGTAGGCTTCAGTGACATTCTTCCTTCCAAGGCTTCTTCAAGTGTTTATAACTGTAATTATGTCAAATTATGTAAATTAGCCCTGAAAAGACTCCCATCAACTGGGTAGTGTTCAAGATTTTTATTGTTCAGGTTGTTTGTCAAGTCTTCTCTTAGGGAAATGCTTATTTTGGGAATACTTTTACGTTGAAAAGTCTTCTAGGTGTTTGACAGTTCACCTAGTTCAGTCTGTCATCACTTTTTCATTTAATCAGAACAAAATTAGACCTTACAGGAAAATAGTAAGTATCACCAGAAATTACACAAGGCAGAGAGGATAGCATTACAAGAATTACATGGTAGTAAAATGGTCAGAATTTTACTAAAATACTAATTTAAACATGATACTAAGGAAGTTGCTCTGGCATCACAAACCATTAGGAAAGMAAAAACTAACCTTAGTTGCCACTGAGTTCCCCTTACTTAGTACTAAACAATTAATCCTGTTTGCACCCTGTGAGCTCTTTATGGCAAGGAGCAGGTCCACATGCAGTGTGCTGGCAGCAGCAGTCTGCTCCCCAGTGTAACCAAAGGCTTGTGGGACACATCAGGTCAGCAGCACATGTGCATGACAGTCACTCTCCACGTGCTCAGTAAAGCTGCTGTCCTTGGGACTGCCATAAGTGATTGCGTTACATGGTCTGTTGTGTGACGGAGAAGGGGCTCCGAGATGTAGAAGATGGAGGCCTGTGCACCTGGACAGGTAACTCCTTGGGTCATCTTTCAGTAGAAACTGCTTATGGCCAAAACTGTGCTCTTCTGAACTGACTATCTGACACTATTAAGTTTGTTCTGTGTATTAAGAAATAGTACATTCTAAATGCTGCAGTCAGTTTTTTTGGAGGGGGTGTATTGGTTTGTTTTTTTAAGAAGTTTCTCAGTCTCCAGTCTGATTTCTCAGGTTTATTGCTGATAGAAAGGCAGTTGTGACATACCGCCTGCCCTACGAGTGATATTCATCTCTACATACATGACCTGGGTGATAGCAGGTCATCTAGAAAGTACACTTATGGCATCTTAGGACTCCTCCAGCAGCATAACAAAGGCAAAAGGAGGATGTTTTTCTGTAATTACTCTTTATCTTGAAGTGTCTTCATGTTTATATTTAGTCAGGGATGTGACTGTTTCTTACACTTCTAACCAGACTAGCTACGCTGTCACTATTTGCTGTTGTGAGAAATGTGACAGGTGAGGACTCTGTGAAAAAAGAGGTATAAGAAAGGACACGAGGCAGAGCTAAAAACCTAAGAGATTAATCCTTTTAAGGCTGTTCTGTGCTGAATTCTTTTCAGTACAGCAAGCTCTATTAATTTAATTCAACTTCCAGTGTGGTTGCCATAGAAAGGTAAGAAGAGTATGCACCTATAGGGATGGACACTCATCGCAGACCTCATGGGAGGAAGAGGCTGTGCAGAGCCTACGCTCAGCACTGTTGTGTACCCGTATCCACTAGCAGTCCCATCTGCCTGCGATGCTAACATTGCTTTTACGCGTTACAGAGAATTGTGATTCTTAGTCAGCGCTGGAGGTTTTCCACAGGAAATCTTCCAGTTCAGAAGTGTTCAGAGGGGGTGGTTTATGCTATCCTGAGAAGCTGTAAATAAAATTTGTTGCTGACAACTGTAGTTACCATATGTATAATTTCCCAAATATCATAGTGGGAATTGCTTTGGAAGGAAAAGGGAAGACAGATGAGAGCAAATGAATTAGTTGTTACAGTATTCCACAGATAAACATGATGATTTAGATCTCATTTAAATAGGTATTAGATAACAGATAGATGAAATAGATATTCTATGTAGCTATATAAAGAAAGAATAGACCTTAAAATTACTGAAAGCATTTACATCTTGTTCCTCCCACAGATTTTGGCCTTTGCCAGACAGTCGTTCTGAATTATTCTTACCTGCCTTTATCTTAGAAATTAAAGGATGTGCAATACTACTGCAAGCGAGAACCATTACCCACAACCACATCCCAAACAAGTAAGGGAATGCAGGGTGCAGACTGCGTGGCAGTATTAAACTGGAGGCCTGTGAAGCAAGCAGAGAGTCTCTGTACCAATATGCCCCCTTGCTGAGCATACACAGTGCAGAAGTGGAGGCTAACACTGTTAAACAGCAGTTTCCTTCTAATGTCCACCCCCAGTTTTCAATCCATATATTAGCCAAGGACATTGGTGTACAAGAGGGATTAGTTTCAGCAGAGCTGTGTGTCTAAGGGAACAACTGTCCCCATGAACTGCTTCAGATTCTTCCATTATGAGAGCCGTGGGGTAGAAAAACAGCATCATTAATTTATCAAGAATTGAAATTTATGCTGTACTTCTAACCCCAAAGGATGCAAATACACTCAATATGTATTTGCAGTATAAGACACGCTGTACTGCTATACAGCTATATAATTACGCAGTGTGATCTGCCTGGCAGCTCAGAACAGAAAGTGACTGTGATCCTGTTAAAAGAAATACAGATTTTGATCCTGGAGGAGAAATATAAAGAAAAACAGAACCTAATTATTCAATGAATTGAGCCAACAGACTAGGTTAAGCCCTGTATTTTTAGTGCAGCTATCTGATTTTTTTTAAATAACCAGCCAAGTGTTCAGTTTTAAACCTCAACCACAAAAGAGCCCTTCCACAAGCCCCAAGGTGCCCCAGTGCAGTGTTGGTGTATGGGTCCAGTACATCAGCAGCACTTTTTTCTATACTTAGCTACTCTTGGCCCATCTTTAATCAAGTATTACCCTAGCTTGCCTATACTTAGCGTTTTAACTAACTGGATAACTGCAGAACATGTTACAGCTGGAGGACAAGGAACCTGAACCATTGTTCTGCTTAGACATGAGAAAGTGATAGTTAATGTTTAATTTTCTTTTTTGCGCTAGTGAATTTGTCCCTAATTCATGTGCAACTTAAAGTATTTAATATGACAAGAACATTGGTTAAAACCAGTGTATTACAGTATTTGTTTTTTATACTCCTTGAACTATGTCTTACTGTAAGSCTACAAACTCTTTAGTCCCATTTATGCAGAATGGAATTGTTTAGAAGTACAAAAATATTAAATACAAATATTACTATATAATATTGTGTTTTAGCAACTGGTGTTAAATTTTCTTGCAATTACTGCTGTAGTTCGTGGTAACCAAAATTTCCTTGTATCAGTTTAGTCTTCTATTTGGACTAATTTTCTAGTAGCAAGTTTTACTCTTTGCAAATTAGGTGTAGAACTTGCCACCTAGAAAGTTTGTGTGTGAATACAGCAGTAAAATGAGCTTTTAGTGCGTGCATGTCAAGTCTTTTCCAGCATATCACATTATGCAGTATTTACTCTCCTGAGGACTACATTTAAGCTCCAAAGACACTTGTACTGAATTAATTTAGAAGGAAGTTAACACATACCCATGTTTTTCCTTCAAAACAGATACCCTATTTGCATATTTTAGCATATCATTTTAAACACCACATTTATTTACAAATAAATTATTTGTTCTAGTTCCACCCGATTTTTCCTAATTTCAAGTGTCCAGATAGGCTCCATCCAAAAATTGCAGATGACAGCTGCTGCTGACAAGGTACTGCATGGCATTATAATGACAGACATGCAAAAGAATGGCCAAATCCAGAATGTTTTCTACAACTTGACTGATAACCAACACTTACCAAATGAAGTGGCCAGGTTTCAGGAGATCTGAGCTCTGTTCTTGGTCCCTCCTTTGGATTACTAGACCAATTACTTTTTGGGTTCTGCATTCCTCAGCTGCGAGATGGATGGAAGTATTTTTATCTTTAGCATACATCTTTTTATTATTTCTGACTTCCCAAACGAAAACAAAACTCTGTTCTGATCAAGTCAATAGAAGTTGCATCTTTAATTCCAATGAAGACAAGAACAATATGTATATAAGCAAGGTTTGGCTACCAAGTAACACCCTACAATCCAAGATGCAAATACTTGAGAAAAATGTTCACTTGGAAGGCAATTAAATCAGGATGCAATAAGGAGATATATGACAAGAGAAGAGGGTTTGTTATTTAGTGGGGTGATCAGGCCATCAAGTCTGGTATCCTGAACCTGACAGTGACAATTCCCAGTATAACAGACAAAAAAATAGATTATTTCCATTATTGTCTGAGTAAACTGTGCAAGGTTTGTGCTGCAGCTGCAAGGACATTCCTTTCCCAATATCAATTATAATCAGCTAACAGATTTGTGTGGTTACTAGGGAAAAAGCCATTTTCAATAACTAGATACTGTGACCGAAGTCCCAAAGAGCCCAACCTAAATTCCCATGTTAGAATATGCAGATCGATTGAAATACTAGTGCAAATTCATTTCTTAATTTTCTTCAGTTGGCACTCAATTTATTTCTTGGTCTCTAGAGATTGGTTTAATCATAAGCATATAATGACAATGCAAGCAGTTCAGTTTCTGGGTTAAAATGAGTTAGGAAGCCTTCATATTGAGCACTCAAATTAGAAAACCTAGACTAATTGAATACACCACACACACACACACAAAAGAAATAAAATTGTCATTCAGTATTTTTGTTTTCCAAAGGAGTTGTTACATTTTAGTAAGAGTTACGTCTCACAAAGAAATAGGAATGTGCATTTTCTCTCATCTAAAACCCATAAATCTTCCGGAATCTGTTAAGATGTCTAGGGAAAACATCTCGTCTTTCCTAGGGAAAATATAAAAATCTTGGGTTTTCTAATTGTGCTGAAAGGCATTTCTTATTTGTCTGGCTGAAGATGAATAACTAGGTATCCCCTATGCTAAGGTTGGTAAATAATAACGTGAACTTTTCTTCTTTATATTAGTTTTCTAGGTATGCTATGTTAGAACAGTATTTTCATCCATAAGGAGGAAAAGAGAAAGAATAAGGCAGTAAGGTGCTCTTAGGCATGATCTTCAGGTGCATGCTGTGAATGGATTTCCATTAGCAAACTAGTGCTGCATCTTGTGCACACTCAAAAGCGGGGAGGGAAGACATGTTAACAAGAGTTTTGCACAAACAAGCAATGCAGAACGAGCCTTAGAAAGCAACATATACAGAAGCAACGATTGCTTCAAAACAAAACAAAAAGGCAAAACCTAGGAATACAGAATTTGCCACATCACAGATCAGAAAATTAATTAACTAGCTTAATTACCTCATCTAGAAGACTGCCTCAGGCAATGGTCAATGCTCGCTGTTTCACAGAAATGAGCTCTATTCTGAGCCAGCAGTTCACTGTAACACCAGGAGGAGGATTCCCTTCTTGACCCCTAATGTGCTCTCTTCATGAAGACTGAGATTTGATTTGTCTGAATGACCATCTCAGCATGCCTATAAAAAGTTGCTTTATCAGCACTCTTAAAATTAACCCAGCCCCCTAAAAACATCTAGTCAGTCACTGAACATTGATGCCTGCGACAGTGAATTCAACAGGTTTCCTGTACCCACATAAATCACAGTAGTTGTTGCAAATTTCTAACTCTAACAATCCTTTTTTCCTTAGAAAGTTCCTTTACCAGTTTCACACTGGTATTCACAGGTATTCATACTTTTGATCACTGAAGTCAGATCCCACTAATTTTCATTTACAGCCTAAGCAAATTCCTATTTTTATTTCATTTTGGTATATTTTGTAATTCCCCACCATCCAACTATTCCATCACACTTTAAAGCATCTTTGTTGCCTTTCTCTGTCTTCTACTTTAAACATCTTGAAGCAAGCCTAGATCAAGGCAGATAAATCAAGCCTGACTTGTTTGCAGAAGTCATTTATATGTAATCTCAGAATGAAAGAGAAAAAAGTAACTTTTCTAAGCTTTTCACAAAATGTATTTGTAAAACATGCAAATAAAGCCAATGCATCCAGTACTCCCATCTTTTTCCTAGTTATATCATAATATTGTTTCTCTACACAGGCAGCTATTGTATGGCACAATCCATGAAAAGAAAGATTAAGAAAAAAATTTCTATTTTTCAATTAGAGCAAAATTACCCTGCAGAAAACATGGTGCAGAGCATTAACTTTGGATTCTTTTCTACAGGCCAGGTCTCACTCAAGACTCCAGAGTGTTTAGAAACACAGGGTTTACCTGTATCTAACACTCCTGCTAGTAGGAGGAGGTATAAAATGTAGCTTTTATTGTTGTTGTTGTTAACTTACATAGTGTAGAAACACATCTTAAGTTCTAATTCAGAACTTTAGAGTATCAAAGTTAGAGCACTAAGTAGCCAGCAACTACTCAGTATAGTGGGTTCTGCATTTACGGTTTTCTGAATGCTACCAAGGAGGACAGGAGGCAGTATATGGCAAAAGGAGGACGCAGGAGAGACACTTAAAAACACCATCCCCTTCTTTAATAGTGAGAAAAAAAAAAATCCAGAAAATGTCAACCTGTGAATCATCTCTCACCAACACGCATTTCTGGAGCTTACTCTTTTATGACTGTCAGTTCTCAAAAAGGCATTCAATTTATTTCTAAATGAATTGTCCTGTTAACTTGTTACTCGAGACAGCAGCTGTCGTCAGAAAAGCCATGCGCATCATTACCAACTGCATAGCTAGTTTCTCCTTTTCTACAAAGGATTTATTAGGTAATCCTAGCTATCAGAAGATCAACATAATACATCATCTTCTGGATTTGACGACAAAACAAAACCAAACAATATGTTCAGCTGTAAATTCTGCATTTAGCCATAATTATCAGGGCTATGTATTGATAAAAGATTCCCTTTTTAAACTACTTCCCACTCCCCACCCCCGGAAACAGTGTTCAATAATCATACTGTTTACCTAGAATATTACCTAGAATATTTGTTTCTGCAGATGTTTTTCTAATAATATGTCAGAAAGATTTCCTGGCCACTGCTGATACAGCAATGATTCGTGTTTACTTTCTGAAAAATCCCTAATGATCTTTCTAGTCTGACTAATGTATTCTACTCCAAAGCCTGCTTCAATTTTCTTAGTTTTATCACCATTTTCTGTAGTAAAATGTGTTTTCAGCTGTCATATCCTGAAGAGCTTCTTTGTATTTCAGTGAAGGCTTGAATTTATTTCTTTGCGAGGTATTATTTTCTTAAACTTGCTATTAACAATGGGCCTTTGTAATCTGTTATAAATCTGTGATAAAATTTTATATATATGTGGAAAATATTACTGATAGGTATAAATCCATACATTCCATTTCTGATTTTTATGCTGTTTCTCTGTAATTTGTTTTCTATTCCAATTACATTCTCTGTATGAAACTGCATTTCCTTTTGCCAGGTTTAATTGCTTCTATTTAAATACTTTAATTAACAGTATTGTGTATTTCCACATCCTGAAGATTTAACTATTACACCTTGAGAGGGCTGTGCTCAGAACCTAGACTGCTCTACATTCATGTAGCCAATCTAGATTAAACAAAACAGAAAATGATTGCACAGTCCACTAGTCACTAAAACCTAGTTTGGACATACAGATAAGGTTGCATCATTTGATTTGTCACAGCTGCAGTATTAAAGATTTGTTGCAGCAATATAAAAATTTAGCATTTATGATTATGTAAAATGTGAACACTCACTCAGAAGTCTCGGTAGTGCAATGAGTAGAATGAGACAAAGTGTGATGTAGACATGAAATTGTTGTAACTGTTGAACGATGCGTCCAATTCCATCGTCAGAGGATGTTTCATAGTATTTACTCATTGGGGACCAGCGAATGGATGTAAGACCAGTGCTCGGATGGCTACCTGACAACAGAACTTGAGTGCAGGAGGAGAGGCAAGGAGGAGGAAAAAAATTATTGAGTTTTTTTCCTTAAGAAATGGTTAGGCTGATCCCTATTATAGCTCCACCTAAGTTTATGTTGTACACAGCAATTACTTTTGGTTAGTATTGAAAAATAAATTCACACTTAAAAAGTGTCTGGTAAAGATTCTCATTTGCCTGTCTAACTGTAAATAGTGATCTAAATAGCTGACAGACAACACCTTTTTAATATATAACACCGCTGTATATAATATTTCATACACATAATAGCAGTTAAATGCACCTTATTTTCACAGTAGTCATATCAAATATACTAGGAACCAAGTGCCTTTGAAGAAGAGCAACAGCTAACAATATACTTCACTGAGGAATATTTCAATTTAAATAGTTAAAATTAATTTTTGAAGGATTTGAACAACAAAGAGTATGTTACAGAGTCTGCTTTACTTACAGAGTACCTGTTCACCAAAGAGTTGAAAAATTTGTCATACTGCTTTAGATTTGAGAAGGAATTAATCCATTACCTATATATACCATTATATATACCTATATCCTTTATACAACTATAAAGCAGAAATTCTAAACTCAGTAACATCATCCAGTATTTCCAAGCAATGGGCAATACTGAAAATACATGAATTACTGTATGGGATAAATTATTCTCTTTTTCCTATGAACACTTTCTTACTGCAGCAATATCCATACAGAAGTGACCACATAGAAGACAAAAATGACTTGTAAAAATCGAGTAATTTTTTTAGGACTAAATTTGGTGTACTAACAGTCACTGAAAGTCTACCCCAGTATTCTGGGGAAATGAATGCGAAGATCATGCATTCTGTTTGGAGTGGAGATTATCTATGTTGTATATACCTCAGCATAATTCTTTGATTCAAATGTATCAAAGCAATAGTGAAGATAAGAGTTTCTCCCTCAAAGGTAGAGCGAACATGTAAATATTTGAGGTCACTGATTGAGGTACAAGTAGAAAATTATAGACTAGTGAATGCAACAATCTATATAGCATATATGATATGAGATTGGATACACTTATCAACCTTGTAAGACCTTTTTCTGAAATAGCCGTGGTTCAGTAAGCTGGTGAGAGCACTTCTTTTTTTCTCTTTTAGGTAGAATAACATGAGCTTTAATGTGATGAGCAAAAAGTAGGTTTAAACTCTGTAACAAAAGTGTACGCTTTATCATAACTTGTTAAAAAGAGCTATCAGTCTGATTTTTAGTAATGCTGACAACCTCTGGCATTCATTTAATATCCCTCATTTTTACAAGTGATCAAACCCTGTCTTAAGTTTCATGCCCAAGAGCTTTTACTAGCTTACGAAGCCCTGGTTCAGTCTAAAGCAACAACCTCACTTCCCCATTTTCCGTTTCTTGCTTTTTCTGGGAAATTTGGAAACCCAGTACAACAACTTGCAGCTCACAGAACCCATCACACCTACCTAAATGACTGGAATGTCATGGATCACATCTAGCAGATGTGCCAAGTACAAACAATGACTAAATTGGCCAAGTCAATTAGATGTTGTGCATTATTTATTCAGCTTTAATGATGCCACATATCCACAATCCAGGATTTGAATCCTTCCTTTAAAATACCTAAACTATGTGAAGTAGCATCTCTGTTCTTTTCCTGCCGAGTGCTTTTTTGTTCATATATCAAAACACAACCTTGGCAATCTGACTTCAGAGTAACAAAGAACAGAAAATGACTTGGTTCTTGCTGAAGAGTGTTCTTACTGAAGAAAATTAGGGAGTAAATACAATGGTAAATGTCTATTAAATAGAGCCAGAAATAAAAAAGATTTTACACTGTGACCAGTAAAATGTCATCTGATTAAAAGGCCTGTCATTCACCACAGAAGATAAGTAACCGTAAKGTGAGATTTTTGGCAAGAAAACCCATGAGCTGTTCAGAAGTTTTTGGCTAGGTGTATGTTTACAGAAACTTCTTAATGCCTCTTTTTGTCATGAAGTCAGAACATGCTTTGTTTTGAAGGGAGTTTGTCTGGGGAGCATAACATGGTATATAACCCCAGTTCTGCAGTAGCAATGGTATGGAGGGGCAGGAGTTCCAGGTTACACAGGGTGTGTACACTGTACATATTTCTTTACAAAAAAAAAAAAGTATTTAACGTCTCTGGTATTTGCAAAGAGAGCTGTACCAATCCTCTGTCCCATTTGTAGCCCTCTGGATAGGAGACCTTCTAGACATTAGAGAAACTTTTATGACAGCTTTCAACTAAGCCTGGTTCTGCAAGGACCAATATTCCAGAGAGGACCCATTCCACTTTACTGCCCTGCAGAACAAATATGAGAAGGGGGAGGTTTGGAACTGTGCATCCACCACCCCGCAATAAACCAAAAACCACAGAACAGTTCAGCGAAGACTGTCTAATTACTTTGCACGGCTCATTAGCACTCCAGCTCTAACCTAGAATATGTAAGTATATACTTGCAACATGCTGTTCTTTCTAAAAGCAAGTTGGTTTATACGTACGTATGGGACTGCCTAGCAAGCATGTCGGACCATCCTTATACTGCAATGGTTTGCAGGCACATCAAATGGTATTCTTAGATGCCATATTATTGGATAAAATCTACTTTAGTGAAAGACTTGAAAGGAAACCTCTTACATATGGCAGATATGCAGAAAGTACAATAATTCTAAAGGAAGTCAAAAGTATTGCTTTCTACTATGTGTGTTATGTCACATTCTAATAGCTATTGGTCATAACAGGATGTGTAACTTGAGCTAGTGTTTACATTAAAAGTATGCTTATGAAGCACTCAGTTTTATATGCGTCTAAGGCTACCAGCAGGAGTTGAGAGCATTTGTGCTTCTCACAGGAATTGCTTCAATCTGCATTGCAAAACCCATCAAGTTTTCAGTCAAACTTGTTAGTGCTGTCACGTTCAGTCTATTTTTATAAAATAGCTGACCTGGATATTTTTTTGTCCTCTTGAGACTTCTACTGCCATTGAGCTGCCTCTCATCATCAATGATCTTAATCCTAATTCTGTTCAACTGGGCAGAAGTCCTCTTTAACTTGTTTCAGCCTATAGAATTATATTTTATGTATCATGATTAAAGACGTTACCCAAGGCTATCAATTTTTTGCCTTTAAATTGGAAAGTAGAGGTCTTACCTAGGATGGGGAAAGGGAATCAGACAGGCAACTAGCCTTTCAGTTAGCCTGAAGTGTAGTATTACAATAAATCATTCTGCTGAGCGAGTGGTAAACATGACTGTCACAAGTTTTACTAAATGGTTATAAAAAAAGAAATTAACTAAAAGGACACCTTTGTCTGCATTTGGCTTTAAGGTTCCAAAAGCTAATGATGATGACAGGCTGCGAAACCATTCAGATATGCTGTAATGTGGAGGCCAAGTCAGTCAGAGTAGCAAAATGTAGTGTTAGCCTTTCAGTGCGTCAGTCCTGCTTGCTCGCTTCTTTCAGTGGAGTTATTCAGTTCACGTGTTTTAATGATTACTCATCTCGCTAGTTCAGGCCTTGCAACATATAGTGGGTGCACTGTCGTCACCCTAGAGATAATAGACCAATACCACTGTTGCAGGCTTGCATCAGGCATATGGGGGGGGGAATGAACACAATTAAGTAGGCTAACAACAGGAAGATTTAAGTAAGCACTATACAAACCCTTCTCCCTGTACTTCAGAGCAATTCTTTCATTTATATGCTTACTGAAAGGAACCAAAGCTGTGTAGACTGCATCCTCTCTGAGGGATTAAGCCATGGTTCTGCACAGACCTCACATCTCTTAGGAGCTGAGCTGTTCTGTTTCTAACGGGGCTTGAGCTTTTACGTTTCTCTTTTGTGGGAAGAAAGTCATCCTGCTAAAAGCATCCCTGCTCTCTACAACACTCAATTCACACATATTAGCCACTACTTAACTTTGGTGTCTCTTATGTTCCATACAGTGGCTCCAATGTACTCAGCAGGGTGATTTTCAGTAGCCACTGCAGAGTGCTTTGCAGCACATCAAAAAAAGCTTCCTCGGCTTTTTATCTCCAGAGTCACTTGTTTCTGTTAAATAGAAGCCGGATTTCACATGAGGGCACATCAGGAAAAGAGGAGGAGGGGGCTGGGCTTTTTGTGTGGTTTTTTGGTTGCTTGCTTGTTTTGTTTTTCCTTAGGAGTGGTTTACACTTCGTTTATGTAGCTGCCTGTATTAAAGTATTTCACATGAATACATTTACTGCAACACCTATGTGTCTCCACTGTGAACATCCTCCTTCCTCTACCCCGAAATCCTCAATGGGAATAGAAGGCATTCGGGCCCATTCAAGTGAAAGAAACCCTTGACCACTGAAACAAATGAGAGGCAGAAAGAAATTCCAGCTCAGCATGGCAGTATTTAAGCCTTAGTGCTGTGGCTTCCTCTACCTAACAGAGCTCTAAGTTAGGTGACTAGGCCCCATACACAGTCCTTGGGGAGAAAATACAGGCACCAAAGAATGGGATTCACAAAGTGCAGCCAACAAACTAGGCATTTGCCCCAGCCCAGCTGCTGAAGCCAGCTAGACCTGAGCATCCTAGCTCATTCTTCTTCATAAGCATAAAAGCTGTTCTCGAGATGGACACCACAGCGTTCATTTCACAGAGTTTGGGCAAGAAGAGTTGTATCAGGGAAACACTTGTGTTTTAGCTGTCATGCTTTACATAAAAGGGAGAGAATTAATTCTGTTTCTTCACCTATGCTAGTAAGTTAGAAATCACAGGAGAGGTCTAAAAGAAGTACCATACCCCGATTCATTTCCCAGGTCCAAAAATCAGGCAAGTAATGGAGCTGAACTAGTCTCCCATAACTGGTTACTTTTCTGACAACAGAGAAAGTGGGACTTCTTTCTCCTGCTTCCTTAGTGCAAGATCTGAGCTGAGGATGTCTTAGACACCAAAACTGAGACAAGGACTAACTGATAAATGAAAGATACAGAACTAGTTAACTTAAATGACAGCAACACAAGCACCTCCAGCATCAGCTGGAAGCACAAGGAAGTTGATCTCAATTTTGGGTTTAGGCAGAAACACTTGTGGTAAACTGTAATTCCCAATTCAAACACAGGGAGCTGACCCTGGGTGCCATGTAACACTGAATCCATGCAGAGAAAAAACTAAAATCAACAGTTTTCATTAAGAATAGACACCGTATGTTTTGCTAAAAGAAAGAAAGAAA
>JAYKAV010001444.1:263665-280226 GCA_035582835.1 Phoebastria nigripes | reverse complement strand
AATAAAGCTTTGACTGATTTCCCATCCTGGTTTCTTCAAATTTCTTGTATGTCAAGCAGTTTTATTGCTTATAGGTAGCTTAGAGTTTATGCTCCCAGCAGACACCCAAATTTAACTACCGTTATAAATGTCAATAATAGTTATACAGCAGTGGGAAAATACATTCACTCAGCATTTCATCATGGAGGTATATTAAAATGCCTACCGTATGCCTGTCTAGTAAAGTAATCACTGAAAATTGTATCTAGACTGCACATAGGCCTACCAAGGAGGATTTATGGGAGCTTCATGTTTTGAATTTTGTGGATTATTCTAGAAATGGTCTCCCTCTTACCCAAAGCCATATTTAAAACTTAGAGCTTTCAAACCTAATTCTGCATTTCATTAGCCAGTCCCAAAAATGTTTTTAGAAGTCACTTCTCAGAGGAAGTACACACTAAGTATTAACGGGAGGAGAGGAAACCTCACAGTCACCTGCCTGAATGAATCAGAACCTGTAGGGAATGGCACGAGCTACCCTTGCCTGAGGAACAGCCTTCTCTGAAAAAGCAAACTCAGCATTTCTATGGGATTTATGCCAATATCCTTGTGATTATAACAGAAATCTATCACAGTTACGACTTTCACATGCAAGGTATAACACAGACTTGAACAAAACTGACGGGGTGGGGGTTTTTTTGTATGGCGTTGGGTGGTTGGTTTTCTTGGTGGGTTGGGTTTTTTTTTTGGTTGTTTTTTTTTGTTTGTTTTTTTGTTTTTTTGGTTTTTTTTTGTTATAGCAACTATTTTTTTCCCAATTGTACAAATAAGTAATTTAAATGTGGCTGCTCTTTCCATACTTCAGCTATACTAATCTCTACTGACTTACACTCCATTCTTTCATTTGCAGATTAAGCCAGTAATTCTCTACTACACAAGTCCAAGATACTGTAGAGAAAGACAGACTTTCAGGCTTATGTGCAAATTACTCTGTGTATCTTGGAAGAAACTTCCCAGACACTAATGTGTACAAGTTATCTATTATCTTTATTAGACAGGAGAGAGAGGGTGAAAGAACCAACTGAAACCAGAATTAAAGGGAAAAAACGTAATTTAAGTCACCTACATGATGATTTAATTGTAATTTAGGTCTACAGTTAACTGTGTGATAGCCCCAGTGATTTAAGACTTCCTGCAACTCAACAGTGAAGATAGGGCTTTAATATGGCAGTATTAAGCTGAGACTTGAACAGAGAGTCAATACTGAGGATTAGCAACATAAGATTATAAATGTTCATTTCAGAATTCAAAGAATAAACAATTTTTTGCATTTTATCCCACATACAGGCACCCCTGGCCAAGGCACTGGTCCTCTTTTGCCTTTTTTTGGTGTTTCAGAGGTGCAACAGAGCCACTAAGCTAGGAAACTGAAGCAAACAGGAAAGCTTTTGGCTCATGGTTAAAAAGCATGGCCAGAAACACAGCTCGATTCGAGAAACCCCATTTGCTGAAATGGTAACCAGGCAATTGAGGCTATTCTAAACTGCATCAGAGATTAAACCAGCCTGTGACAAAGGGAACCTTCACTCCAAATCCAACCTAGTGCTTATCTTGTCTGTAACTGAAACATTTTTCACAGTAGCAGTGGACTTTAGTAGATGGACATTGGAATGTTCTCTAATCTATTTTATCACACAGTAGCAATGCAATAAGATCACAATGTTTAATCCAAACACTTCTGGTTTTTTCCCCATCTTTAAAGGGAGGTCCAATCCAGAACCGAAAATCCAAGCGTTGCCTGGAATTGCAGGAAAACAATGAAAATGAATTTGGATTTCAACTCGTCCTTCAGAAATGCACTGGACAACGCTGGTCTATAACAAATGTCCTGAAAAGCTTGTCATCATAGCAGACTAAATTTTTTACCCATTTCTTTTGCTACTGTGTAGCAAATATTGCATTGTTGCCTGCTGTACTGTATTCCTCTCGCCCCCCACCCCCTCGGTTCCTTCTCCCCTCTTTTTTGTCCCTTTGATTTTATTTTGTGAGTGTGTGGAATTGGGTTTGTGGGCTGAAAATAAGACATTTTTATTTCACAATGATGTTTTCATGGCATTTATAGAGACATTGAATGACAGGTGATGGGTAGGCTATCCTAAAATATTTTACAACTGTAAATAGGAAACAAATGGAGAATATTTATAACTCAAACTTTTATTGAATAAAAAAGTCCAAACACTATTACTGTCTAACTGTCTCCATGGAAATCAGTTTGGAAGTTAAGTGGTGGTTTCATTGTTTTCATTAACCCAAGCCTGATCTCAGCAAGTAGCTGCCGAGAATCAGTATTCCTAGACTTGTGGTAAAGAGTCCTACCTGCACACTAGTAGCTACAGCGAGGGAGGATTTTTCTCCTTTCTCCCTCTAGGGAGACCTGTCTAGATCACTGTAGCTACTAGTGTGCAAATATGGGGGTGGGGGGTGTGGAGGTGTATAATATGCACCCACATACTTTTCCTCACCAGTACKACTAAATAAGACCACAGAGAGAACCCCAGGGCTCAACTGAGGCAGGGAAGAGAATTAATTAAAAAGAAGAAAAAAAAGCTACAAGAGAAAAGCGGCAGCTACTGGAAGAAAACTAAAACCACACAACCAAAAACAAAACCTCTGACATTTCTCAATGGGTTGGGTTCCGTTTCAATGACTGCACTTCCTTTCCAATTGTTTGTAGTTCTTACATCTTTTTTCTTTTTTTTTCTTTTTTTTTTTTTTTTTAAATGCACTGTTCCCTGGCTACCACAGACTTGGATAAAAATGGCTCCATCCGAGAGCAGCAGCAAAAAGTATGAATTCACTCTGCCTTTCTCCCTACCTTTAGGGAGGTGTGAATGCAATGCCATATCACTTCATCTCAGCTAAGACTGGGATGAGGACAGGAAGAAATAGTCTGATGAGATAAACAAGAACACTAGGATTACTGACCTCTTTACTTCCAGCTGCTTTTATTTGTATGTAAATTCCCTCTCTTTTATTACTCTATTTGTTCTTTTTATTCTGTTGTTTGTTACCTTAACTAACAGTCATAACCTCTTTTGGAGCTGGTTATGTGCCAAACTGTCTTTTACAGACTGGCTTCACATTCAGGACCAGCTAGCAGCATTGTTCCTCATGACTGTTGAATAAGTCATTTGGCATGTTAATTATATGCGTTCAACCTTCTGCTCTATATAGTTACCATACATCTGCTTCTCAGAGAAGAAAATGCTGAGCCAACAACAGGAAAACAGTAACAACCAATAAAGACAGGCTTAACACCTGCACTTTGACTGACTTCAGAGGCCCCTCAGGCCTGTTTGAGGGAAAACTTCCATTAAAATTAGAACCCTGAAAGAACATAAATAACCTGAGTGTCAGAGTACCACAGCTGGACGAGACAAAGCAGCTTTAATTTCACCCTGTAGAGAAAACAGGAGGTTGCTCCACAAACGAGCCAATCCTCCTGCACCCTGGAGCATGTGCAGTGTCCCGATGGGAGAGGGCTCAGTACACGGCACGCAGAGCCATTTTGAGCATTCCCAAGTTCCACCACTGAACAACTGGACTTATTTTTCACAGGCATTCCAGATGAACGAGGAGGAAACTGCACGTTCAGACAGAGAAGCAGCACACAACTCGTACAGAGTAGCACGAGATAAACTAAGCTTCCTTTCAGCAAAGATACCAAGACTTCAGTGCATGGAGATGCAGCCATAAAGGAAAAACAAGTAGCATGGATCAAATCAGTCTCCTCCAATTCCAAAGACGACTGTAGTTATTCCTTATTATATTGCAGAAGTGTGCTCATGTTCACTGTTAAGTGGGGAGGAGGCGGGGGGAGAAGAAAAATAAACAAACAAACAAAAACCCTTAAGTGAGCCATGTAGTCTCACCGAGCCACGTCTGGTGCTATCCAGCCATACCTCCCCACTACACACCAGTTCTGAAGCTGCTGCTCCCCTTGATTCCCATGGGGCCTGCCCTGACAAACAGTTTTCTTCAGCTTCTCTAAAACAGAACAACGTTACTGGGAATCCCTCAGTGGTAAGTCTGGGTTTAAATTTGATCCCAGTGCAATTCTAGGAACTACAGTGGAATTACCAAAATAAACATTGGGGGGGTGGGGAGGGGACACATAAATCCAGACTTGAAACATTACTTTATACTACAGCAATTCAGCTGTATGTAAAATAATAGGCTTTTACCTTTGTTTTGTATCATGGAGTAAACATTTTTATGTGATAACTTATTGAAAAAGGGAAATGGGTTTAAATCTGTGGCTAAGCTTACTACTCATTGCCACTTTCCTTTTCGGATACACAGGAATTACATAAGATATAGCACCAGTGCCTCGCATTGTAAAAGACAAATAATCACCATAAATAAAATAAAAAAATGAAAAATAAAACCCATCTTCACTTTCTGGAACATTATAGAATACTGTTCAATCATCACTTGCCTCAAAAACATTCCCAAATCTGCCTTTGTAATAGTTGTTTTTTGTTTTGTTTTTAAATTGTTTTAAAGAGGGAAAGCTAGCACTTGAGGGCAAAAAAGGACACTGTTCCAGAAGTCATATATCTCCTCACCCGAGTATGGTCAGAGATGAAGACAACCAGAAAGATCCAGTCAGCTCCGTCTTCCTCCTGCTGCTATAGAACTGCTCCCAGTATATTTTGATGAGGTTTTCTTGACAAGTAACAATAGTGTGTATACTACCTGATAAGGATATCCTGACAATTAAACGAAAGACAATTTCAAGCAACCCTAAGCCCTCCTCCTACTGTATTTCTTCAAATATTTATGGATAACATACACTTATTTTCCTCTATCTCCTCAGCTATCATTCAGCGAAATTGTTCATACCAGGATGTCATCTACAGTGGTTTCTCAAGGCTGTAAGAATTCCACTATGCATCTTCCATGTGGGGCAAGGCACTAGCAACATGGAGAAAAGGAGCCGTGCTGACGACATGAGCACAACATGCAGAAAAGAACACTTTCATGTCCTTGGGGAGAAGATATATGATTTGGCTTGTATCAGAGATCCATAGGTATACTTCTGGAGCTGGGCTGTACAGTCTTCAGAAGAGATCCAGGTTCTACCTATTTGTTTTTACAAAGCTAGAGGTATTCAGGAACATGGAGTAGAGGCCATACCTATTCCTTCCCAGCTAGAACTCTGACCAGAGAATTCAAGAGTGCCTTCACCTGCCTGGTCTTTCCAGGCTTGCTAACATCTGTTGGGAGTGACTGTGCCAAATAGGGCTTAACATTRTCCTCTTTTGCTATGGAAGAGGCAACTATTTTTGGTTTCCTCTTTTTTGAAAGACCAAAATTTAATCTGAGGCATTTAATCCAAACATCAGGCCTGAGTTGTACTACCCTCTGTGTCTTTGCTAAAAAGAAGTTAATCAGTCAATATCCTTCACTGAGCCTTTTTTATATATATTGATCAAGAGGCAGTTGCAAAATGATAATTAAGCAAGTAGCTGTCACATGTCATTCTATAGTGGGTAGCAGTGAATGCTCAGCTGGAGAGGTAGAGAAAGGAAACATTGAGATTTCAAGGTCGCACATCAATAGAATGCACCACAATTTTGTTTATGCCCTAAATTATGTATATGTGTGTGTAATATATATATCCATACCATCAAATATATATATACATATATATAAATTTTTATATAAAACATAAGCATGCATGTACACACGCACATACTGACTGTTTACTGGGGGGGGGGGATCGATCACATTAAAGTGCACTTCATCCAACCACAGTCTTAAAGACATGGAAACAAGACACTAAAATGAAAGGTTTGGATCACAATTTTATCACTGTGCTATCCAGAATACCTTCAACACTACTTCTGTTTTTAACACAGACAAAAAAGCAAAACATAACTTCATCATATTTAAATTTTTGTTCAAATAACCATTAAAGGTTTTCCACAGGGTTAAGTCAGAGTAACTTCTCAAAACAGGAATACAAAATAGTTGTGCTAATACAGAAGCTCAGGAGGCAATCATTAAGGCTTTTGAATAACAGTGTATCCTCTACTGATTTGCTGTAGTGTTTCTTAAATTCCCCCCGCCCCCCCACCTCACTTTTATCATGAAAATACTTAGAAGTGCAGAACATGATGCTCAGGAATGTCATTCACAGCTATGTTCTGAAACAGCAAAGCAATGTATTTTTGTTCATTGACTAAAATTAGCTTTGCATTGTCGGGTGGAAGTGACTATTTTACCTGAATTCAGTCTTGTTATGCATAATCTCAGAAGGAGATGTTTGTGATAAGGCATCTGAAAACTCGTAACACCACAGAAATATACTTTTCATCATAATATATTCTTTCCAGTGAAGTAGCCTCATTTGAAGTGCATATATGATAGGACAGAATTTTCCAATTAAAAGAATATATATATTTCCATCTTACGATATGAAAACAACAAGTATATATTACTTGCAAAAGGCCAGAGGTAAATGCAATTTTCATTCAGCTTTTAAAAGGAAGAATGATTCTAAGGAAACTCTGAACCACAGGTAAGAAGGTGACGACTGCTCAGAACTAAAAGAAAGTATTAAGAGGTTAAGTTCATCCTCTAAACTCTGCTGACATCCTTAGTCAGTGGTCCTCCATGTGGGTGGTACGGATTTTTTGTAAACAATAGCACACAAAGTTTTTAAAATACTGATGCTTTCTTACTACTAGAAAGCTCTACAAAATCCTAACTCTTCTGRCAGCTAAACTTGGGTGTCCCATAACCCAAGTCCACGGCTATCCAGCAATCTCTTGCTCACTCATTTATCCACAAAAGGGAAGTCAGATTGTGCAGCTAAATCCAGCRGGCTATTCATGCCTCAGCTTTTGGGGACATAAAAATGAATCTCCTTGGCCAAAGGCAGCAACTTGGTAAATTCGCAGTAGAGTAAATCTGGTTCCCAAACCTCAAGCACAGCATAGAGCACACTGGCTGCAGAGGTTTTCCACCTCTCAGCCAGGCCAGAGAATGAAGAGAAAGCTCTTGTCAGCACACACAAAGGATACCGTAAGCCTCAGCTTGTCATTTTGGCTAATATAGTTGCCTAACTTCTCTCATTGTTAAAATCACTTGTATCTCAGTGTCTTACTTCCCCATCTTTGCTTGCTCTAGAACTGGCATACTAACAGTTAACCTCAGGAAGATCTGTTCATTTTCTGAAAAAAACAGATCGCGAATGAAATACCTGTACTTAAAGTGCCCCGTATGTGACGGTGATTCTCACACCAGTTGTGAATGTTTTGCTGCAGATGACATTTCAATTCAAAGAAACCACCAAAGGCTACATTCTTATCTTCAGCCTCTGTTAATAAGGGTTTTCTGTGTATTGTATTTTTTGTTATTTACCGTTATTTTATCATTTTCTATATTCTCCTAGACATTGTTCAGCTATATAGTGAAGAGTAAGTCTTTTACCACTTGAGTTCCAAATGCTCTGCAAAAGCTCACAATTAAAAAGGAGATACTAAAAATATGTCCCAAACACGTCTACAGATCATCTTGAAAAACCAGTGACAAATCACAAATTGAAAGCTCCTGCCACTTCCCGCAGTCTGAAGATCACTGGGCAGTTCTTCCTCAAATCCAGAGCCAAAGATTAGCATGGGAATACTGAAATGATGTGCAACCTGCTGTGCCAATACCTGCTAGTAACAGGCATGAATCCTCACCTAGTGTAAGTTAGCACACATACACTGACTCTGAGGAACAGCACCAATTCCATATTATGAGGAATTGGCCTGGATCCCCAAAGTATGCCTCAAGCAAGACTCATGCTGAATTCCAGAAATAACCCCTGTTTATACATGTGTGTAAGTAGTGTTCAGGACTCACACACGCACTGTAAACCTACACAAAAAATGATCTTACCAGCCAAGTTGGATGCTGAGAATACTTTTCTAAATGGCTGAAAAAGTACGACACAAGCATTGCAAAGACAAGAATTAAAAGTTATCCTACGGGCAGCAACTTTCCAAAACAGATCTTGTGCTCTAAGTATTTATGCTGAGCATACCTCGTCAGATTTGGCAGCCATTTGGAGAGAGCTTGTTTTATTAAGAGATGAAGAAAGATCATCATCATGCTAGAGAAGTGAATCACCTGGATTTTTACTGTTCCTCACATGCTTTGCTATTGAGCACATTTTACCTGGGTACACATCACACAAGAAAAAAAAAAAACCACAAACCACAAACCCAGTATCAGTAGTAACTTTAAATTTCTGGCAGGTATCACTTTTCTAATCAGTCTTACTTTCCTATTCTAAAAAAGTAGAGTCCAAACTTAAACTGAATTACTTTGAAGCCACATTGGATGGCTGTATATTAGATATCTAACCCTTCTGCCTGCAGCTGAATGCAATGCATGCCACCTCCATTTATCCGATCTGTGTACATTGTGCCTAGACAAATGGGGTCATTTTACTGTTATGATTTCTGTGTATTTAGTACTCAACAAAGTTAAAGAAAAGCCTCTCTACTCTCAAATTTGATAGCACAGAGACAAAAATATTCAAGATGACACTTCAGACTTAAAACAGTTCATATTTAAACCTGTATTGTTCCATAGCATGACTTTGTCTACTTGGCCTCACAATCAATAACTGCTGTCAAGAATGGCAAGTTTAAATAATTCTGCTTCTTAAAAGTGATGCTTTCAGGTATTAAATCTTCGACTGAAGTTTCCTGGGAGAGATTAAATCACACGGAGCTTTCATCATCTGAAAAAATCTGAAAAGAACATTGTGTATCATATATAAGCTCACACAAGTCAAGGTTTACTGATGTAGTTTCAGAAGCCTGTCTATTCACTTAGACTTTAGATTGTCTACAGAAGCTGTCATCTACTTTATGAAAAACATTCTCATGCCCTTTCATGAAAGATGAATATTATCAGATAATCAAATTAGCTAAAGAGCTATCATCTTTTTTTGTATGTCAATTTCTGTGGGACCACTTAAAGAGTCACATGCTTTCCAGGGGGAACATGGTTATTAAAACCTGGCTCTTGATTATTAATTGAATTATGGCCTATTGATCCATACCTTTCTTTTATCTCAATACAATGTCTGGCACCCTTAAGGGCACTGTAGAATCAACAGACTATTAAAGATTACTACGCAAGTCAGAGCTGCAGGAAAATTGAATTTTCCAGCAGATTTGCTGACAAGTCACACCTCACACTTCCCCACAGAGCACTCTCTGATACATATATATCACTGAAGATTTTAAAAATGATCAGCTGTGTCAGAGTTCAATAGTCTTTTAAAATCATGGCTGCTAATTTCCCTTTTTGATAGTGAGACTGCTGGAAGGAAGCTGCAGCAGTGTAATCTGCCAGCAATTCCCTCTGTACCCAGGCATGGCTGGGCCTGCATGAAGAGGGAATAGGACAGGGTATGGGACACAGACTCAGGTTGCTCCATGGTGCAACTCCTAGGAATCCTTGGATGCAACTACAGTTTCTTCCTTGTGGGATTACATAATGCTGCACATTTTGCTCTCCAATTTTCTTTATCAATTGATCTTTCCAGATGAAAGTAGGAGCATGCTAGCCTTGATTAATTAATTGTGTCCAGCCTCTTGTGCTAAAGGAACATCAGTTTGTGCTTAACAGTTATTTTTATTCAAGAAGAAAAAGAGAATTAAAGTCTGCTCAAAATTATAGCCTACTCATAAAGCCAAACTTTACAGCTCAGAATGCACTTTGCTTTTTTCCCCACTATGCCCAAGAAGCCATCGTGTACAGGACTGAGTGTTTTACGTTCTCTAGCTTCTTCAGTACATTACTTATGGATTCTGTATATCTGGCCATAGCTTTTCTCCTTTTCATTAAAGAGATGTTGTTACCATGGGATGAACAAGGAGGCTTGCTTGCAGTTCAGAGCGCACTTTTGCCTTCTAAAACATTCAAGAAAATGGGTTTCATGAGTGCTAATTTCTGAAAAACTTTGCATTTAGCTCCCAAACTACTGTATATTATCAGAGACCACTCTCTAGTTCTTTGATCCAACAGAAAAGTTTGAATAGTACACAGCATACRGTAAAAGAAACACATAGTCAATGTTTTATCATCCTTATAAAAGTGGCACTAACATGATGGATGTGTCTTCAAAGCGGTCTAGAACT
This sequence comes from Phoebastria nigripes, assembly GCA_035582835.1. Taxonomy (NCBI): domain Eukaryota; kingdom Metazoa; phylum Chordata; class Aves; order Procellariiformes; family Diomedeidae; genus Phoebastria; species Phoebastria nigripes. Next base: position 270,036 of record JAYKAV010001444.1, on the reverse strand, counting down.
TCTCATCTACGTAAAAACAGAATATAAGACTTGTAAGTCGGCGAGCAAACAAGAATACTTTCTTCTGCTATCGCAAATGTCCTTTGGAGCTCATAGCTGAAGCAGCTAAGCACAATTGTAGATATTGATGACTTAATATTTACCCTAGCAGAGAGGCAGTTACCCAGTTAGAATGAAGGTGCAGAAAAACAATATGGAAAAGAAGAGGAAGAAAAGGCTGATCAGACAGCTCACACTTGCCTAAAGTTAGTTTATTTCCTGACATAAGACAGCACAAAGCCATGTGTGGTGAGACAGGCATGTGCTGATATTCATGTAGCTGTTGAACCTCTGCAACTTAGGCATTTTCTGTCCTTCCTCCAGTCACCAAGTGCTGAGCTCCTGGTGCTAAAGCTAGAAATCCATCACAATGCAGATGCTGACCCTAGCGGTTTTTCCACATTGCACCTTACAGGTGTCCAGTGTTTAACTCAGAAATAGCACCTGTATTACCCTTGCTTTTAAAAACTGAGCAGAAATCCCTCTGGCATGATATGTGCCAACAGTTGCCTGCGAAACAACAATGGTTTATACAACACTTTTCTGACCTCTCCAGGTGCTCTACTGTTACAGTAATAACCACCACAAAAATAGTGTAAAACAAAGTTGAAAACTATAAAAGGAAACCAATTGAAAGAAAAAATAGAGGAAAAAAGCTAGTCCAGGTCAAACCTTGAAACCAAACAAGCACACACAAGTTTGCAGGTAAACTGCAGACAAACGTCCAAATGCAAACCTAATTTCACAACTGAAGGTATCACACTTGAGGGACTATCCACAGAGATAATACAAACATTGCTGCAGAGTATTCTTAAATTACTCACTCAGCGCACAGGCAACAGTTTCTGCCCGACTCTTCTCAGATATTTGGATAGGACCTCTAGACACTCAATAAATGACACACATTACACTTCCCTGGGAGCAGCACATAGAGATTTGGCTATCAAGACTGACATGTGAAACCAGCTGGCTGTACTTTCAGCCAGGCCTTCTGGGTACTGAGAGATTTGGAAATAGTGTTCTGATCCTATGTCTACCTGTGTGCAATCTGTCTGCATTCATGGGCAGTCCTTGCTTCCCTATCCCCTGGGGAAGGAGGAGGTTAACTTAAAAGACATTACCGGAATACTCATCTTACTACTTGGCAACGGGAAGATCTCGGTCTCCCATTCTATCAGTCACATGCAGCTGAGCAAAAGAGATTTTTGCCTCTCCCAAACAGTACAGTAGAATACCGATAAAGACACTGCAATAGTTGCCATAACAACTGCTTTTAACTGCAATTGTAGTAAGGAATACAATTTCTTTTTTGTCCACAGACTAACAATATCTTTATTATTGCTAAGTAGACCTTTGTAAAGAGCTGAATTCTTTTAAAGCTGTTACTCTTAAGCATGTATTTTAGATCTGCAAGACTAAAAGGGGGGTGGCCTTTTGCTGTTCAGAAAAATAACAATTCTAATTAATACCTTAGGTCCTGGTATATGGTTCTCCAACTTCCAGCCCACATATATACATTATATACATAAAACCCAAGAATTTTTCAGCAAATTAAATTTGGCTTTATTGAAACAGAGATAACATTCATCAGCTTGTCAGTCGGAAAACATTGCTTATACTTCACAGGTAGCTTGAGTCCATTTTTGTCTTCTACATAAGTTCCAGTGATCAGTAGCAGCACAAGGTGACATTGACCATCRTAGAGACCAAAACATTTTCCTTTACCTATTTATCCACCAGACTATAAAAACGGGGCAGGGGCTGAATTTTGCTTTATGTTGTCATTTTTGAAGACAGCACTTTTCAGAGATTCAGTTGTTCCCAATCCACGCTCCGCAACCAGGGAATGCCACCACAGCAGCTGGTTTGGCCTGAAACAGTTGCTACAGACCAGGAAGGGAGAATCACGTACCATTATGGCTGCAGACACTCACTCCTCCTACTTAGAAAGGGTCAGAGAGAGAGAGCGTGCGCTGAGAAGAGAAGCAGGTCTGTTGGCAAAGGGTGTGAGACACACAGGGGTAACAAATCTGTCCTCTGAAGTGCAATGTCTTGCAGGAGAAACATGGAGTGACAGCTTCATAGATCACAAACCACAAAATGATTCACAGTTCTTAATGGTGGGAGGGATTCTCAAATTGTTCAGCCTTACTCTTGCCTCCCAGAGGCTGTGCTACACATAAGACAAGGTGCTGAGGGTGAAGTGTTAGGTGTAAGCAGTGGATACAAAGTGCATAGGATACGAAGTCCACTTTAAGGTGACTAAAAAAATTCCAGTACATCGGTATGTGTATGGTGGAGAGAGGGGCTGCACACAGGTTTTTGCAAAGTCTTGGAAGAATATAACATGTTTAATAGCTGGTCACTGAGAAAACTAGTTAGCACAGCCTTCTGGTTATTTATTATTTCGTTTAAAGTCCCAAAGGCAATTATCTGTAATTATCTTGCAGATTCTTTTTAGTGCTGCCCTCTGTCTACTCATAGCACCTTAGAAAACTAGTAATTCCCTGTCCCTTAGAAACTGCAAGCACCATAGCCACTAGCTATACACAGTGAGGATCCAGTTGGTTTTTACAGCTGTTACTAGAAGTAGCTAATATCACAGTTCTGCAAATAACCATTCTGACACTTGGTAATTCAGGGCCAGCCCTGCTCTCCTCACTCCCACAGGTACTCGGACARTTTCACAAGATTGCTGTCATTTCTTATGCAACAGAAGAGAATACCATTTTAGTTTTTTAATGTATTCTGCAAACTGGTAATTTAACGCAGCCTATGCATTCAAGTATGACTTCCTCTGGGAGAAACTCCCCACCAAATTATCGCAAGGAATTGTTTTATGGGATATATTATATCTTATCGCTATGTATGTTTACATATAGCAGTTAGCAACTGCTGTATACAGGGAAGCATTTGCAAATGCATTTTAAGAGACAGCGATACGATATGCATGAACTATTGTTTTCTACAAACCTCTTTTCCCAGTAGCCAATATAATAGACACTGATAATCTAATAGAAGRTTCCTCAGCTTGCCTATATTTAGTCTGTGTGCTGTCCGATGTGCATTGACAGGCCAGATTACTTATGCTACTGCCTTCTACATCAAGAGCACTTCATAAATGCTCTTCTGTGAGCTGTATCTACTAAACATCCAAAATTATCTGCTTCTAAATACTCCTCTGTAGTGATGCATTCAGACCAGTTAAGTCAACATAACCTAATTCCAGTTATTTGCTATTGAATCAGAACACCACATTTTTGTAAATAAGCAATACACTAATAGTCATTCAGAGTTTTCCTAAAGACAGATTGGGCAAGAACCCAGGACAGACGTGAGGATTCAGTCTCTAACGATGTTATACAATTATGTCTCTAATGATGTTATATAATTATAAGACCAAGCACTATAGCTATTTGAACTTAGCAATCATTTACCTTTTCAGAAATGATACCTTGTTACTGCTGACCATTTTGGTACAGCAGCAATTCCACAGAAATACTGAACTTAATTTTATATTACTATAATGAAGTATTTACACTTACCATAGATTAAACAATAGAAAGGACACATAGCAATGTTTCAACATTTCTTGGAGTCAAGAGACTGGATATAATTAGTCAGGAAAAAAAAGAAAATAAAAGAAGAAAAAGCTTTTTATCTTCTCAAAAATTCAGACTGTTAATAAACAGCAGTATTACATGACATTACATGGTTTAAAATATTTCTGGAGAAGTACTAATCAGGCCTCACAGTTTAAAAATAAATAAATAAATAAATAAAAGTACATGTGAATATCAAGCTTYGTTGTTCTGAATTCCTTCCAAGACCTTGGCACATACAGCTGCTCAAGCCTGAGCAAAATATTTTCTCATTGAGATTTTAGTCACTGTTGTCTATGGGCCAACTTTGCTTTGCAGGCTTTCTGTGAAACCAAACTTAGAACACTTGCAGTTTCTGGTATGTGGAAATTGTCAGTCTACAAGGACTTCAAGGGAAATTTGTAAAGAAAAACTCAGTGAAAATTTATGTTAAAACATTAGGAAAAGAAAATTTTGGACTAGTTCAAAGGAAATAAAGTGCTTAATTTCAGTAAACAGTTGATTAAACACTGAATCCTGCCCTGACCCAGGTTTTGCTTAGAACATGCTCATCTTTCTAAGAAGAAAAATGTCTCTGCTGCACCCGATTCCTTTTTGAAACTTCAGCTTCACCGAAAATTTATTAGGTACAGGACTATAGGATGTAATTCCTGAAGATGTGACTGGGTATGTTCTCTGAACCCTCATAAAGGTATAGTCACTACTGAAAAATAGCTGGAGGAGAAGAAGGTGCGTCTGTTTTCCCTTTTTATCAGCAGTTAAGACCATTCACACTGAAGTGGCAGTTATATTAAATAGCCTTCTTTCTGGAGGAATAAAAGCCCATTTTCCCCAACTTTCAGAGGAGTGACGTTCCTAACAACACCTTTTTAAAGCAGTCTTGCAAGGGTTTTCTCCTCTTCAGTGTATTTTATCACGCTGTTTCTAAGCTATTACAGTAGAACCATACTTTATGAAGAAAAATTAAAGCTACTGCTGCCACCATCTCTGCTAACCCACAGATGTTTGGTGCAGCGCTTTATCACGATCCAAATGTTTCAGGGGACCTACTTTTTAAGAATACTGGCAGCATGTTCCTATTGTGCCAAAACATCTGTTCATCAACATTATTGATATTCTGTGAATAACACTGCTAGCTAACTGATGCTGTGGAGCCAGCAGGTGGAGTGCTGTGCTAGAGATGTGGAAAGTTCTCTGATCATCTTTTTTCAAAGTATAATTTTGGCCAGAAAAAACAAAAATCCATGCTGAGGGAAGTTCTCCTCTTAGTTACACTGCTGCTAATTTGGCCCCTTTCTATTGACTCCAAGTGTTTTCAGTTCTGATTGTCTGGACATCTTCTAAGGCATTTTGAACAACTGACCTCACCAGTGTTTGTCAACCCTCGTATTTAACTTTAGTCATGGCTGGCAGCCAGTCAACATTTGAGCAGCTAATATGTTGTGTGTAAGATGCATGTTAAATGAGCATTTAATAAATTCTTTTTCCTTCCCATTCCAATAAGATGTTTGTCTTGGTTTTCTCATCTGAGCATCTTGAAACAATGATACCAGAATGTTTGACTTTGAAGTTGCTTGGCAGATAACTGGACGTACACTGAGGATATGATCCACACTTGCCTTAGAAGTGACATTGATTTATTCTTCACATTCTTCTTATGTGACAGCTACCCACTGTATGGTAAAGAAACTGCAGAGTATAGCATAGGATATGTTAATTAATTAATAAAATTGATATTTGGAATAGGAAGCATCCTTATCATGGAAGATGAAGCACAGGCTGAAACATTTTCAAGAAATATCACATGACTTACAACTTTAATAAGCTCACTGATAGTGCCCCTCTCATCTGAGGATTTCAAAGCTCTTTGCAGATTAAATGCCTTTGAGGTACATCATTAGTCTTCCCATTTGGCAGAGAAGTTACGTAGCTTCCCCCAGGTCACATGCTGTAGCAAATCACTACCAGCAATAGCCAGGGGAAAATTTTCAGAGGCAGAAATGGCTGTTAAGTGTCCAAATGCCATTTGTGCATCGGAATATCATCATCATTAATACTCATCACCTACTTACACCGATGCTTTAAAGTGCTGCCTAAATAATTTATTAGTCTTTATAACATCCCCATGAAATAGGTAACTAATTTATCTCTACTGTACAATGAGTAAAATGAGGCATAGAGAAGTTAAGTACTTTGCCCAGACCATGCAGCAATCTATGAACTAATCCAGAGTAAGAAAGGAGTAGACCATGATTTTTGATGTATACGTTCAGTTTACATCACCATAAAGACCCTACTCTAATATTTTAATATTCCCTCCAAACACATAGATGCTGAGTTTCATCTACAAGCAGTGAACTGTAAGTTTAAGAAAAAACTTGTCAGGTAATGCATCTGACTACTGAAATACATGAATGCTGTATTTTGCACATAGAAATATAAGTAAAATTACACTTTGCTAGGATAAGAGACAGACAAGCTCATGCAAATATATTTCATTGGAAAAAAAGTAAGTGAAGCAGTACAGAATGACTTTATACTTCACTCTTAATGGGAATTAGAATCAGACAGGAGTACAGCACTAAAATTTGGCAARTTCCTCCTTGAGAACATAGAAATATATACCTTAAACTTGTAAGTGACTTTGAAAATAAACCCAGGGAAAAAAMCCAATAGTTTCAACATCAGGAGACAGCTGCAATTTTACACCTCCTTTTTTTGGGGTGGGGG
>JAYKAV010001444.1:199290-263660 GCA_035582835.1 Phoebastria nigripes | reverse complement strand
TGGGCCTAGGAGTGGGGGGTTAGAAAGAAGAAAGATACAAAGTTACATGGTTATCTATTTCTTGTATGGCACTTTTGATTTTTTTTTTTTTCCCCCCTCTCCTAGAGCTAACACCATAGATTAAAGCTCTTATGATTAGATAACAAGTGCGTGGAAACTTGTACTGGATTTTTATTGTAGACAGCTGTGAAGCTCGTACATTCATCCGGTGCGTTTACAGCACTATAAGCCAGTGCTGCTTTGTCACAGAGCAACTGCATATAACTGCCTGCACAGCCCTGTTGGGAAAGGYCTGCCAGTGGTATTTCAGCAAGAAATCCAGAACTGGAGAGTTCTGGTACTTTCCAGAGATGACAAATAGTGCATTATTCATTGAATTGCCTCCTCTCAGGGCGTTCAGTCTGAGGAGAAATGCTTCTAATATATATTATTGCGATAGCACTTACAGAATGCCCACTGCTCTACAAATACATAAGGAGTCACCGTCCTTGCTCTGAAGAATTTACAGTTTGAAAGACTGATAAAAGCAGAGGGAAGGAATACCACATGCACAAAGGATGAAGGGCACTGGCTAGTACGTACAGTCTCAGATGTTCTTTGCATGCAGGCAAGCATATACATACACAGGCACAAACCATCCCTGCACTTACATTTCTAAACAAGTGTCATCACTTGGACAATGAAATAAAAACAGAAGAGCACATCCAGCCAGGATGGTAACAAAGACAGAAATGGCATATGAACCTTTGGGAAGATGTTTCAGGTTCGAGAGAAAGCAAATGATGACCGTAGTAGCCTGTCAAGATCTGTATCAAAAAGAAAACAGTAGTGGTTCTACTGAATGCAAGCAGAACTAGCAGAGAAAAAGCTGACAGCACCAGCCTGACAGAGTCTAGAAGTATTTGTAATGCACGAGCCTTTATTCTGAGAAACCTAGGCTCAAATACAAAGACACTAGCGTTAAACCAGGATGAGCAATTCAGGCACCTGCATGATTAAGAGGAAATGCTATTGCTCAGGGAAAGCCCATTGAAGAAAAGGTTATTTGTATCTGCTGAAATAGGATGACAGGACAGAGGATGAAGTGAAAGAGAACTTAGATTAAAGTTCTCTGGTCTCTAGGGGTACAGGAGAAAGACAGTGGAATAAAAAGCTGAAAGATGGCGGAAGAAAACTCATTAGTTCCAGACTGTTTTTGTTGTTGGTGGTTGTTTTTTGCCATTTTGTTTTGTTTAAAAGAAGAGTAACTGATGAGATGCCACTGGTTCTAACTGAATTCTAATGAATTCCCCCTGGTTAAATACATGCCTTCAAGTTCCTTTATGTACAAAAATCCCAAACTTGCCCTAAGACTACCCCAATTCCGTGTTTCTGGCCCCAATTCATCTACTTGCACTTGTATTGGGATCACAAATCAGCTGAAGAATAGAACACCTAATTTGAAAAATGCTGGCCAAGAATACACAAAATAAATTGACAAAATATAAAGAAAAGGGATGGGAGCTGGAGACGAGTGAAGAGAAAGTAAAGTGGTGGAGCAACTGCAGGAACACATGCATTGTTTGTTCCAAAGACTAAGCTAGGCAGAAGGACAAGGTGAGAGATCAGACACAGAAAACAGTGAAAGAAGAGAGCTGAGGGTGTTGACCTGTGCGAAAAGAACAAGGTTCTGAGGGAGAGAATAGCTGTCCTGGGTACAGGGAACATTATAAACAAGAAAATAATTAACTAAAAAATATAGTTCAAAGTCTAGTTTATACCACTTTGTACAGTTCTGAGAGCTGGAATAGATAACTTGGTGCTTCCCAAGCAAAAAGAAATACCTGACTGATTCTTTTGGCTGTACACAATCACTGACACACAAAGATATGATAGGACCGAAGGGAAAAATAAAACATAAAGYAAAAGCATAACTGGAGTGCCATGGTCCACTCATCCTTATTTTCCCCATATGTATGGTTTCTTAATAAGTCACTGTCCTGGTTTCAGCTGGGATAGCGTTAATTTTTTTTTTTCCTAGTAGTTGGTATAGTGCTATGTTTTGGATTTAGTATGAGAATAATGTTGATAACACACTGATGTTTTTAGTTGTTGCTAAGTAGTCTGTTAGTCAAGGACTTTGCAGCTTCCAATGCTCTGCCAGGTGCACAAGAAGCTGGGAGGGAGCATAGCCGGGACAGCTAACCCAACTGGCCAATGGGGTATTCCATACCATGTGATGTCATGCTCAGTATATAAAAGCTGGGGGAAGAAGAAGGAAGGGGGGGACGTTTGGAGTGATGGCGTTTGTCCTCCCAAGTAACCGTTACGCGTGATGGAGCCTTACTTTCCTGGAGATGGCTGAATGCCTGCCTGCCGATGGGAAGTAGTGAAGGAATTCCTTGTTTTGCTTTGCTTGCGTGCACGGCTTTTGCTTTACCTATTAAACTGTCTTTATCTCAACCCATGAGTTTTCTCACTTTTACCCTTCCGATTCTCTCCCCCATCCCACCTGGGGGGAGTGAGCGAGCGGCTGTGTGGTGCTTAGTTGCTGGCTGGGGTTAAACCACGACAGTCACTATCAAAAAAACCAAGCATACAGAATCTGAAAACCTACTGGCCTACAATCTTAAATGTTCTACTTTACTGTGTCATGAAGGCAGTCGCTTGTTATCATCCTAAGTAATAAAACATGCAGAGTGTATCAGCTACAACTAAGCAACAGTACGTTCTGACACATAAATGTAGGATGGCATAATACAATATCCTAGGCACCATCAAATGTCTGCTGAGATAACAACATAAAACTACAATTTTCCTTAAATCATACAATATCATTAGGAGTCCCATGAGAACTAGTACAAACAACACAGTGATTTTTTTCCTGGTGGATTTTGTTTCCCTAGTTGTTTCAAATAACACTGAGCAGCGTGTATAGTCTGAACTCCGTAATAAAAACCAGTTTTCATGCAGTTTAATTTCCATAAGCTGAACCTTGAATCCCAGCACTAATAATTAGAAAATAAAAAGCTAAAATGGCTTCCAATATTCTTTTTCATGTTTTCTGTTGTTGCCTACCCCAGGAAGTCAGAGAAACAAAGTTTACAAGTACCACGCATTCTCATTTGTTATGCTGTTCTGCACAGCCACAAAACAGCTACAAGATAGGGATTCCACATTAAAATTGTATTGTCAGTCAATTGCTTTTGCGTTTCCTTTTGGAAAAGTCTGCCAAGCCCTCTGGGATCAGAAATGGGTACCATTAGAAGATGGAAGGGAGAGTATGGAGAAATAAACAGAAAATTCAGTCATTTCTCAGCCTGGTCTAATGCAGGCAAGAATGTTAACAGACTTTTGTCTATTGTATTGCTTATACCCCACCATAACAAAACCCTAGAGTGTGCCTAGTGTGCCTTATTGCTACAGTAGTAGTACAGTTGCCATCTTATGCCAAGAGCAGGAGAAAATATCTCGCCAAAATTTCTGCCAAAGACTATATGTGACCTCCAGCAAGGTACGTGGCTTATCTTACCCTCATCTTAAAAAGAGAGATTAAAAAGATTTCTCTCATGGTGTTTGAAAACTAATTCATTAAAATTCATATAAGGTTAGGGGATGACCAATCACCACTATTTTGAACACCTCCAGGGATTAAATAGGGGACCTTCAGAACAGAATGCGAGTTTACTGACTGAACTAAGGGACATTTTCTATTGCTAGGATCTTTAATAGATCCATAATCCATGACTGAACCCTACATATCAGTACAAACTGCAGTTCTTATGCTTTATTCTGGCTAGTAGCTGCAGAGGAACATAAATAAGGCAGGGACAGAAAAATTGATAGTGAATGTACACTGTCTGTCTGATTCTTTTATTCATTGTTACGGGATGATGACAATCTCCCTGTGGAATTAATTCTGTCTTCTGCTGTGTGTGCCATCTCCCAAGTAGCATGATTTTCCAGTTATCACCACTACTGGCTTCTTCAAAGTGTTCTTTTTATGTGTAGAAATACACATTCACCTCTATCTGTAAAATCTAAAGTCTTCAAAGAATCATCGTTATCAGCACTTGTCAGTCTGACTCAGTCTATTCAAACCCAAGTTGGTCTGTCTGGATTTACGAGGAACTTTTTGCAAAGAAATTATTTACTCTTGCTGCCCTCCACTGTTGAGGGAAATGGGAATCTCATTCATAATTAGAGGTATTGATCTTTGAACTGCACCTTTTCACAGCTCCCTGGACTCAGAAGATAAGCCAAAGGTTTTTTCCTCCCCTGAAGAACTCAAGTTTTGTCACTCAACACAATCCTAACTAGGACAAGTGTCAACAACACAGACTTAACACAAACCTGTAAAGCATTACAAACCTCCAAAGAAAACAGTATGTACGACTTACAGATGTGACATGAGGGAATTGTCTTGTTTTAATCTAAGACTGTTCACAAACAACTTCATCCAGCACTTAAACATCCTGCTACCCCCACCTCTATGTGCTGCCAAAATGCATCCTCCACCTGTGATGTCTTGTTAAGCTATAACCATCTAGAACATTAGAGTTCCCATTTGACCTCTAGGCATAATACAACATAACAGAGTAAATAATCATAAGTATTTCCAGTGGTTCACTATGCTAAACGAGCAAGCAATCAAAACAAAGAATAGGGAATAAGTCCATTCCAAGATCTGCCAGCTAGAAGAGGTAAGTAACAGTAAGGAGCACAAAGCATAAATAGGAACTTTGAGAACTCCATCTGGTTTCTTTCTGCAGCTTACAACAGCTCAAGAACTATTAGCTTGTCAGTAGGGCACAAATGGAGATTGTCACCCTGGAGTTTCTTTAGCATGGACCCATAGGTGATGCCAGAACAGCAGCTCACTCAGCAAGCTCAGTGTGTTGGACCATGCCCACTTAACAGAATTGTCCCGCTAACACAGTTCGGCCAAAAGGAATTCCATATTAAACAAAGGTGGGAGAGCAAGCTTCCCCTCTCAAATTTGTATAGTGAACAATTTGGCATTAGACACCTCTTGTTTTGGTTAGGAATGGTAATTGTAGGAATGAAGGGAGATAGAACAGAATCTGAAGATACATAGTCAAACTGTAATTGAAGAAAAAAACCCAACAGTACATTTAGGCAAACACACACTTGAAAGTGGAATGCAAGTTTTACTTAAATAATATCTCCTGTAGATGTACTTGCAGTAGCCATACATAAAGTCTTGACTTGCTGAGCTATATAAAACTGAATACAGTTAAAGATACTACACTAGCCATCAAAGTCCCTGACTAAAAGGGATCAAAGATTAACAACTCTGAACTACAGTGCGGTATATGGACAATGCATATGACTCTGGATAAAGATAAAGCTTGCCTGTACCTGACAAATTGCATATTTTTTTCAAAAAARACCCAAAACAAAACAAAAAACAAAACAACAGAACACACATATAAAGAAAAAATCTTAAAAGTGAATGCTCTATTGTTATCTCAGCAACAGTTTCCTATTTGTAGTCAGACCCTTTGAGGATATAAACCAAGGACACCTGATTTAATGTTCCATGCAAAAAAAGGGCAGAACGAAGGTTGAGAAATGGAGCACTTAAACCCCAGAAAATTACTAGTATTAAAATGCCCATTGGATACATCAGCTATGTCACAGTACAGAGAGATTTACACATTTTGAGGAAAGAGGATTGATTCAAAAGTTTTGGCACARGTAGACCTTACCTACTTTACTCAATCCCACATAGAGAATGCTCATGTGAACAAAGATTTTACTGTTGCCGCATGTAAAAACTTGGAAGTTCAAATATGGACCGGAAACCAAAACTGAATGTTCAGAGCTATTTAGGAAAGTCTGGTGCTGTAGATGCCAGCTGCCATATTTTGATGAGGCAAGAATAAAGCCTCCTAAAATTCATCCAAGTGTCCTGAGCTAGGTTATTCTGTTCAGACTTTATTTCTCAGCACATACAAGTTTTTTTACATGTACCTTTTAACTCCAAGGAGTTGCTATGTTTTTTGTGAAATCTAGAACATGTGCTAGTGGGGTAAGAGGACTAATACAAACCACAAACTGCTGTTAAATAGTTAAGTATCAGGCTCATCTAAAGAAAAAAGCATCTTAAAATTGCATTCTCATTTTTTGTATCAATGAAACCCCACTGAAATCTATGGAAATATTACAATAAATGACATGTTTATGAACTCTTTGTTTTATTTCACTTCACCGAAATGGCTACTTGCAATACAAAGCAATTGGAAGTCTTCTGCTGTCTGTCCTATCATGCCTGCACCTGCTAAGAGTTCAAGCAAGACAGTTCCTCTGAGAATGTATTTATTTATTATACGCAAGGAAATCTGGCACACTACAGCCAAGGAACATCTCTGGGATTTCAGAATTAATCAAGACAGAAGGGGAGCAGGATATATCTGATTAAGTACAAAAGCATGGGATCCATGTGCTGTATCTGTATTGGGTCTCTGCCACTCTTGCTTGTTACCAGCCAGGGACAAAATGCAGGTTTACTTCATCACTTTTTTTGCCCTAGGATTCACCTTATTCTCCCCCTCTTGAGAAAGTCTCATTCTTCACACAACATTTTTAAATGCTGTGGACTAGAAATGCTGTAGAACTCCATATGCATATTTCAGAGTTCAGACGCAGTCATTTGAATATTCTAGAGCTGAGAAAACTCAGGTAAAGGATGAAAGCTAAATGTGAGTTCTGGGGTTCCCGTTGTAATCAGCTTATAAAGCACTTCTATTTGAAGCAACTACAGAAAACCATTCTTCAAAGCTAGCTTCTCCATTTATAGCTGTGCACTTGGAGCATAATCTCCAGTAGCACTTTTACCTGCTTTTTAAACACAAATGCTAGTAATTTATTTTCTTTTTTTTTTTTTTTCTTTTAAGTGAAGTTTCAGATAGGAAAGATTTGGGCATGATAAATGCTTGATGAACTCAGCAGCATTAACAGTTCTTTGAAAGCTGTTCCATTTATGGAGGAAAATAATCAGATGACTTTTCCCTTTGAGATGCACTGACGGTAGAACTATGTAGACTACAACTCTGTAGCATGAAACAGAGAACTTCCTAATTCCACTTCAGAAATAGCTTTCAGTGCTAATATGTACTATYTGGGTAATTTTGTTAACAAGAAAAATCATAAAAAGTGGGACAATACAAACCTAATCAACTCGAATGCCTAAATGAAAAATAAACCTCATTATAAAACAATAGCAACTTGGTTTGGGGAGAAAATATTATAGATTACCTTAGCTTCCTTGTGTTAGGGAAATTGTTGGCAACATGACATACACTTACGCAGACAAGCTACTAGTTGGCATCAATTTTTTAAGTTCAAACTCATAGCCAGTCTGAGCACGGTCAGGTAAGGTGAAAGTTGGGGCTGCTGTCTGAACACCTGACATATTCAAAGTCCTTTGAAAATCCCAACCTAAAAACATTATATGGCTTCTCCTTGAAGCCAGAAAGTTAATGTCAGCCATATTTTAACTGAAAAATTGCCAATTGCTAAAGAACTTGAGGTAAATCCTCTTGGCATAAAGTTTTCTAAATACTCAAGCTTTTGTGCCTGAGAAATTAGGTGCACAAACAGAATCAGCTATGTATTCTCATGATCTTCACCAAAGAAACAATCAGATAAAGTTTGTCAAATGAGAGACTCAGAAAAGCTACTTTGAAATCAGTCTTGAGGACCCAACTTTGAATGCTTAGTCAATCAACAGAAGCAACAAACACAATTCAGAATGAATATAAAAGTGAAGTATTTCTCTAGTAATCTCCTCTTCATTTCATTACAATGACCAATGGCAAAATGCACTAATATGATGTTTACATGGAAACTGGCTACACAATTGCTGGAACACTTTGATCTTAAAATTTCCAGATGTTTCTTTGAATGATTTATGTGCATAAACATCTCCTGCTAAATACAGTCCTGTCCACTACAGTCKTCTTGAATGAAAATCAGAAAGGAGGAACTGGTTGGTTAAATATGAAGCTTCCTGTCATTAGACAGGACTTCCTTCACCAAAAGTAAAAGCCATTATTAATAAAGAATGGAAAGGTGCCCCTAGAGTCTTTACTGTAGTGAGCTTATTCAAGACATACTTATTTTTCAATATTTTCAATGGGTTTATATTCCATCCAGACATGAGGAATGTGATAGGGAAGGTTTTAAAGTAAATTGCAGCAATTTATTATTTACATGTCTTAGAGCTAATTCTCAAGAAAGAATTCTTTAGTTTAAATTTACAGTACAGTGGTGAACCAGAGGATAAAATAAAAAGCACACTGTCTCATTTTGGAGTAATTTGCCAAATGTGATGTGCTGACAGGGGACCTGCAAAGGGAATTGTCCAGACTCCCTGGCCTTCATCCATGTGCTCTGAATATCTCAAATTTCCAGACTTACAAGTTGCTTTTAAAAGGAGAAGAGAGGAGGAAAACAAAAACAGAACTTCTCCATCATGCAAGATTTTGTCCTTATGTAGGTTCTAAATTGAAGACCAGATGACAGTAGTTAATTAAGGTCCATGCACCAGAAGCGTCCCAAGTTAGGTAAACAGAATAAGAGAGATGCAAATGTTTAAAAAAAACAAACAAAACCACGAAGAATTAGTAACATGATAAAAGCTTTGACCTGACCCAAATACTGCCAACCTTGTCATAGCTGAACTGGCAAAGCCTATTACAAGCTCACCTTTAGCAGAATTTATGTTGATTTCACATGTGTTTTACCTGAGGGGGCCACATATTCCTCCCTTCCACACTGTGGGAGTGCCACTGCAATGACTTCCAGAGCACTCATCAAGCCTGGAACGTTTCACTGTGGGTGAAATTCACACTTACATAAAAAGTGTTCCTTGATATCAGGAAGTCCAGGCAGCTCTTAAAGTCCTAGTCATTGCCAGGTGAGAGGCAATAAGTACTCAGCAATTTCAAAAACAGGCTTCTAACTTAGATTTCTCAAGGGTAAATGGCCCTGATTTTTAGGCTCTCATCTCCTGCCTGCTTTTTGTTTTGGTTTGTTTTTCTGAGTAAAATAAAGGTTACATTAAACATAGTTTTGTCTCAATGACTTTATTTCAAGCAAGGTTAGTAAAGGAAAAGGTAATGGCTTCTTTACTAAATGATACCATAGGCAAGAGTGCATGAACTTTCAGATATGCAAGACCCTCACCAGGTTTGTTTGAGATACGTTTGAAAGGAGGGACAATAAGAAAGTGAAAAACACGAGAACAAAAATGAAAGGAAGAGAGGAATAATGAAAACAAGTTATAGCCCTTGCAGATGTAGAAAAAAATATGACTAGCTGATTTACCCTATCACACATTAAGCTTGGTTCATTAACAGAGAAGAACTGAAGTCTGACATTCCAACCAGTGAAGAGCAGAGCAATTCTCACATCAGAAACAGACTTCTGGAGTCTGGTGCAAGAAGGGAGAAAAGTGTTGCACAGCAGAGAAGTTAGCTCATTGTTGGAGATGCGTTCAGCAGCTGATAGAGAATCAGCCTGTTTCTCATCCTTTTCCAAAAAATAATTCAGTACGTACACTTGCAGAGGGCAATTCATGCCATATGTCCTACTTCAGGCATTTCCCTTCCTCCCTGAGAAAAGAGAGTATCAAAAGATGAACATTTTTCCCTTGCCATTTACCAGAGCTTAAAGCAGAACTCTTCATCACAGGTTCTATAGGTTCTCTTCCACTTCACCCAGGAATTCTAACATCATTATTAGTATTGTTTGCAAAATTCCCATATCTCTTCTTTTCATCTAACTCCATGATTCTCTCTTGATTCACCTATAAATCAGATACTAAAAACTGCCTTTTATCCTTTGCAAAAATATGGCTCACCTGCAAAGCTGTTTGAAGCATCAGAATACAAACATCCCGATTCACGCGCTGATGTTCTGTGCCCTTAGTACAGAAGTAGGCCTTTCCCACATCAGCCTAATTTTCAGCTTGCTATTTTAACATGTTCAAAACCCTGCAGCTGGACTAATGACAGTTAAAATCAATGGATTAATCATAGGAAGGTCTCATACTTCTCTTCTGCTATACCATACCACCTTCTTAGCTCCTCAGTTAGCATAAATATGGCACCAATTAGCCACTTCTATCCATGACCGGACTCACTAATTTCAAATACAGAGTAAACAATTATTCTGCACAGATACATAAAAAATTAGGTTATCAATTGTTTTCTCTTCAGTTTTCAGATAACGAATAGCAGGTATAGTGTCACAAACTAATTTGACAGGATTCATCAATAACAACACTATTTCACATAGCACATACATAGCATAAATAAATGAGCAATTTAAAAGGAATATATCAAATAGGACAACCTCCAACTTCATTTAGATTTTGCTAGGGGAATCTTAAGAAACACATATTTTAACAGCGGTGTATAGGTATGCTGCTCCATAAACAGAATACAACTCCTCTCTCCATCTTTGCAATCTCAGGCCTTTCTTTCAGGGAATCTCTATAAAAAAATAGCCAATTTAGATAGTGCTCATTCCCAATCAAGTTAAAAGTTGTGAATATATCAGTATGTATAGGACTTATGCACAYACTCTGGTGTACCTCATTGAAAGTTACATGGTGTATTTAAGCATGCATCCATTGGGGTCTAAGAATTACCTAGCCTTTTATGCAGATAGAAATCAGGGTTAGGACTTCATCCATGAAGCTACACRTAGCTTAAGAAGAAACAAATGATGATTTAATTGAGCTGGTTCCAGAACCTTTCAGAAGCACTCATAATCCAATGAATGTCAAAATTGTAGGTTTTTAATCATACGTATCTGTTCTCATGACAGATGATTGCACATATGCAGTAATTTAAGAGAAGCCTCCTTTTCCGTCTATACCTCAAGACAATATTTGGTTGTGGCACAAGTGTTTCCAGAGTGCCTATTAAGTTATTACAAAAGGAAAAAACCTCTACCACTGTGTACTGATCAACTGAAAATTCTGTCTGCCAAAAATCCTACTGGCTATAGCAGAACTAAGATATCATCCTGTCATCCATTATACTGGCTTATTGCATGCTAGTATATTGTGTATGTCTATAGTCATCCTTCGAAATTAAATGCCACTGAATAGAAAGGTATTGAGCTTACCCAAAAAGCAGTAAGCAAAAATGAGCAACCATGAGATATGCTGTGGAGTTAGAAATCTGTGGTGCTGCAGCTCTGGGGTTTATGTTGCTCTAGAGACTATGATATCAGAGAATAATACTGTGCTGTAGATTCAGGGGAGAAAACACAGATAGATTAGACCCAGTAAAGGATAGAGAGACAGATGATACTGCCATCCCCATCAGAAAGCTTTCTAAATCACAACATTAGTTTTAAACATGATATGAAAAGCTATTCGCTTGTATGAATTCTCTGGCTTCTATATATTCAGATGAGATTTTCCAAAATTTGTTTTTGGTTTGTTGGGGTTTTTTTGTCTGGTTGGTTGGGTTTTGGTTTTTTGTTTTGTTTTGTTTTTTAATAATAAATATGACAATATTCTTATGAAAGTTTGATATTTCAGAGCTGAGACTAAAACAAAACCTTTCTTACCACAGGAAATTATGACATGTGAAACATCAAGGGAAACCTACAGAGTGCAAAGCTTTCAGGGTTTCTGTTATGTCTCCTCCATGCTTTAGCCACAGCTACCTGCATTCAAAGGTAATAGAAGATAGCTTGGGAAAGAAATAGTGGATGCATGGAAAGGTAGCAAAGCCAAAAGAACATTTACTCATCCAGAAAAATTTGAAGAAATCAATATTAATTTTCATGATATTGTCTTAATGTGTGTATATATACATACATATATGTTTTCAGTGTGTATTTCCAAATGAGCAGGGGGTGGGGGGAGAAAGGAGAAAAAAAAAAGGGATGAAATACATTTAATCCTAAAACTTTGCTTATGTAAAGTAACAAGATGTCAAGGGCTTTTTACTGAAGTTTCTTTCACTGACATCCTTAATGTCAGTGAGGATGCTTTTTAAATTTTAAATCATGTGCCTTGTTTCTATTCATTCTTCAGCCTGACCTTCCTAAAATGACCAAGCTGATATTGTGATTAATGAGCCAATTATTTTTATCTGAGACATGGAACAAAACAAATAGCCTATTCCCCTCCAATTTACTCTTTTAATAAATAGTTCTCTCCCCCCCGCCCCCCTTTTTTTTTTAAGCCACTGTGTTCATACCTGAAAGTTTATGATGGATTTCCTATGCAATTCATTCCCTAAATTAATAGGATCTGAACAGGGCAGGCTAGAAATGTAGGCTTTTACTTGCCTTTGGTATTAAAGCAAGATGTAAACACAACTTTACTATTCTTAAGTGAGAACCACTCAGAAGAGAGGCTGACAGGAGTCCAAAAAGGAAAACACATGCACTTGAAGTCACCCTCCATACAACGCTCTAAGTTATGAAGGTATCAGCTTTCTTCCTCTCTGTTCCTGATGTGTATTTTCACATTTTATTCCAAGAAGTGTCCTCAAAGTATTTAAGAAAGGTACAGGTGCAACGAAAGAATCTGAAAATTCTTTTTTATAATTTATTTTGAAAACTGAATTCTAAGCCACATGGGTGGAGACTGTACATTTAAAGAAGGAAGGAAAAAAGGGAAAGGAGGGGRRAAAAAAAAAAACCACCAAAACAAACCACTGTGGGAAAAGCTTTCTTCATCCAAGGAGCACTAAAGTTAAACAAATAAACATGCTGGAATGGCATCAAGGGAAATTCATTATATTATACTCTTGGGAGACGATTTAATAGCAATAATGCAAACTGTACAAGGACCATGACTTCTAAACTACAGGTCTTGAGAATCTCATGGACCCTTGAACAGCTGCAAATCACTAGTTCCTCCTTCCTCGTTCAGCTATGAAGCCTTTGGCATCCAACGTGATCTGTGGAGAGAGTATTCTTTACAGCAGCAAAAGCAAGCAATTTGGTATCTGCCAGTGTGTGCTGCAAAAGAACTTGACTTTTGATGGGTACAAACAGTTGTACAGACAGCACTGAGTCTACCTCAGACTGTAGAGGTAGACTGACTGTCTTTCTATAAGAAACAGTTTGATATGCAGAGTAAAYACATTGCTTTTCTTTAGCATTTCTTTTTCTTCTAGCTAGTAGCTTCATTTTCTTTTTGATAACTTACGAAAGGAGAGAGAAGCCCCTTCTAGGAACTTGAGAAGATAACAGTGCATGACTCCCAGTTCAGAAAAGTTACTTACTATACTCTGTGTACTGCTATGAGTACCAGGCCCTTAGAAAAACACCCTCAACTAATGATGATAAAAACCCAGGGTCCCTGTCCTGCAGCATTTAATTTGAAGATCTAGTTTGTGCTCCTGTGGTGCCTTCCACTGGAAGACTTCCCTTTCCTCTACAAACTACAATGACCTAACCTCCAATATACCTGTCAGGCTGACGATTATCAGCTTGACAAACACCCAACCAAAAAATCCAACAAAAAAMCCCAACAACAGAGCACAGATTGGGGAAATAACTTGCCCAAGCTCACTCATTAAGTCTGTGAGAGGTAACAAAAATCAGACTCTGTCTGAACTCCAGACAGCCACAAAACTTCCTTTCCTCTTGAATCTTGGTTAATTCAAATGATACATAATCTGTTTGTGAAGTTAGTGCTGCTGTTTGCGACATGGCACAGATGGGAGACCACCATTTTGAACAATTCCAGGTGGCTCAGTATGGCGGATGCAAAATACTCAAGGCGCAAACTTTAGAGTTCAGATTTAGAAATACCTTTGAATACAAAGGAAAACCTGTTACTTTCCCCATCTATTTCAGAATCCAACAAATAATTTGTCCCCATTCAGTGCTGCAGATGGCCTGGATAGCAAATTAAAATATTCATCACCTTCCTGTGAGCCCCTAATCAATTCCATCTCTGTCTAAGTGGGGGATATAGATGCATGGCACAGCAGCCAACCTCTTCCAGCTCTGAATGAAGAAGTACATGAAGAAGAAAAAAACCCCAGAAATCTTTCTTTTTCTATCTACTAAACACAGATCCAAGAAAGTACTGAGCATTAGAAGACTTTTGGTTGATAATTACATTTTGGATTGTGCATCAGCATACAAAGTGTGAAGAATGCAAAGTTACTGAAACATGTTTTAGAAAACTTGTATCTTATAGGAATGTTTTTGCTACTGACACATAAAACCTATCTGTCCTCTCTTATTCTTAGCACCTAAAGAGAGTCTCTTATCCTCAGACTCTGATTTCGTATCAGTGGCTATGTAATCCCTAAGCAAAGCTTCATAATGCATATTCGATGAATTCTGCCAATTAATTGTTTTCCTTGTCAATTAATAATCAATATACTCTACATGCTACAGGCCAGCCTGTCTTGTTAATGTTTACATTTGTCAATGTATTAACAGTCATACTTCTACATCAAAACTTGAGAAGTAAAAATATTTTACACAGAAAGCGATGAAGATTCTGAAAAGCACACACAGAGATGAGATCAGTACTAGGGCACTCAAACATCTCCAGTGTTGAGTGTGGAAGACAAGAACTTTCTATAGAATACTAAAATATAAAGGAAAAATCCTCATAATCTTTCAAGCAGAATTTTTGTTTGATCTTCAGTTGAAAGCAGTTCAACTATTCTTTCTGATGAACTGCAAAATCTTGTAGCTGAATTAAGTCAGTCATGCATAATCTTTAGGAAATGAGAAAAGAACAGTTTGAACTTTGGAACTTCATACAGAAATTAGTAGAAAACTCATCTTAATGGAAAGTTACTATTCAGGATGATTCTGTGCTCTAAATTAACACTGACTTGTGAAGAGTCATGGAGAAATCTGTGCCACTTCAGCAAGCACTAATCGATATCTACAGAGTGCTGCTGGGTGGGGTTATGCACCATTTTAAACAGCTCCAGAAGTCTGACAGATAAACTGCAAGTTGAGGAAGCCTTCTCTTCAGTAGCTCTTTCTTGATGTAAGTGAAGTTAAGGCTCTGAAATTGCTTCATTTTAAGAACTATAAAACTAAGAGAAATACTAACAACTGTCTACGTCACCTCCAATGGTGAAAACTACCCTGTTTTAGAGGGAAAAGCAAGACAGTCTGCACCAAGCTGTTACAGACCACCGTTCCAAGTTTCCCGCATACTCAATCAGGTAGGAGCAGACTTTCCCTAAAACTTCAGCATTTACAACCTACCCTGAACCTGGAAATCAGTGACCCATTTTCAAAAGAAAATCTTAAGTCATTAACAATTACTGAAAATTTCAACCACAGCTTTTAAAGAAATAAATGGCCCATTTAGGACACTCAATTACAATTTGATAAAATGCGAAGAGATGCAGTGCTTCTCTTCATCCTTCCCCCTCACCTCCTGAACTCCTTGAAATACACTAGCTGAATCAGTATTATGTTAAACTTCTTGTTTTCTGTGTTCAGCATCTTCATATTTTAGCACTCTTCCAGTATTCAGAGAAGAGCAACCATTTTGTTCTTAGACATTAAGTCCCTAAAAGTAATACACTGTATTTTATTTGAAAGAACAAAACACAAGCCATTAATACCAAGGAAACAAAAACAAAACAAAAAACTAACCCAGCGCAAACCAAAAACCCCCTATTCTGAATCTCAATGCTCAATGACTAATGGAAAACCTATGAACACATTCTAGTGACAAGGGCAGAATTTTAACACACAATATGGTTAGAGAAAGAAGTGGAAAAAAAGGGTATGATGTTCGAGTCTGAGCTACATTAAAAGAAACAGTGTACACAACAGCCATGCAGGTTAGCTTACTCTATAAGGACATCACAAAAACAAGTTTGACTTATTCTTGTGGTGTGTTGTTCAAAACTAGCTCTGTTTCTGTGTCTCATGGCAACACTGAAATGCTTTGACATGTGTAAAAATGAAATAAATTACCACTATACTCTAAAAACCAAGGAAGGCATTACATGTATAGAATGGTTAAGAGCCTTGCCTCCATAACTGCTCCCCACCATTTCCTTTTCTGTTGCTGTGTATCTTAAAGCAAATAAAACGCTCCTCTGGATAAATGCTGAGAATAAGTTTTTTAAAAATCCATACTTACTGAGATAATTTTATAACATTCTTGTTGCAAACTATCCTTCTTTAATCCTATCAACACCACTTAAAGAAAAGGACTCCAAAGCACAGCAAATAAAAACAAGTTGGGGTGACAGGTCTTTATAAACAATGTAGGGACATGAGATCAACAGACTGGGTTTGTTAACTATTGCCTTTTAATCCAGTGTCCCTGCTCCCACAATTAAGCAGGAGTTTTAAATCGGATGTGCAAACACTGAAAAATAGGAAAGCAAATTTTTCCAACACTCAGTAGTTTTTAGGAAGAATATTACTAGCTGCCCGATAGCCTTAACAGTTTGACGTAACATCTCTACTCTTGTATTAAAAACAACAAAAAATACACACACACACACAAATACACAACCTAAAGCCTACAGCTCATCACTGTGATTCAGTACAGAATTTTCTTCCAAATCTGCCTTTCTGTATTAGAAGAGGGGAAAACAATGAGAACTTGAATGTATGGCAGCTGATAGGCAGAGACAAATGACATATAATGTATCTTTTGAAATGAAGTCCCAAAATTACAGAAGTTAATTCTGCTACAAGGTAGTAAGGAGTATTTCATTTGTTATAAAACAGGGTCTTTACCATGCCAGCTTGTTATCTGAGATGTTGTGCCAATCATTGCAGCCCAGTCTTCCCAGGGGTTCGAGCTACAAGCTCAGATCTTTAGAACCTGCTACATTCCCTATTGATGAATTGATACACTTTGATCAGCCATGCCAGTTACTCTTTCCTCTTCCCCATTTTCATCTTTCATCAGTCCCTTGACAAAATTCCATTTCAGACAAATGTATAGAGCAACATTACATTCAGGGCAATTCATTGAAGATTATTTTCTATGTTAATTTCAGAAACAGATAAAAATCAAATAGATCCCATCACCAAATTTTCCTGACAGTCCCTTCCTTCTTACAAAAAAGCCTAACCACACTCCATAAAGATTAAACTAAAACCCACATCCTCGCACTCACTTGGGAAAATATTCCTCATCTTGAACAGATTAAGAGTATGTAGCAAATGACACAAGCAAATTCAATACACGCTATAAACAGATAAATTCAGCTGCACATTTAGGTACACTTCTTAACAAGAGTGGTAAAAGGCTTTTGTAAGCAGTTGGCAGATTTTCTGTTTAATTTACTATTTCGGTGGTGATGGGGTTAACTAACAGTGTGACTGAGGCTCTGATCAGATGGCAATCAATATCGCAATCAAAACCAAAATATATAGAATACAGAAAGTGTATGAAGTGTACAGCCCAATGCAGTCATTGCGACTTCACAGCATAACTCTCTGCATTACACATGATGGAAACGGGGCACTCTGTAAGGCTCCAGGGATTTTTTGTTTTTATTATTTTATAATACTGCAAGTTCCTTAGACAAAGAAAATTAGAAACCATAGAATTAAGTGCATTTCAGAGGCAAGGGGCTGA
This sequence comes from Phoebastria nigripes, assembly GCA_035582835.1. Taxonomy (NCBI): domain Eukaryota; kingdom Metazoa; phylum Chordata; class Aves; order Procellariiformes; family Diomedeidae; genus Phoebastria; species Phoebastria nigripes. The sequence continues at coordinate 246,082 of JAYKAV010001444.1, read as the reverse complement.
GAGAAATTTCTCATTTCCTAAAACATTCCCCAGTCAGAGACATCAACTGTAGATACCCTTGCCTCAAAGACCGAAAACGGACAGTTTTTTTGTGGTTGCCCTTTTCTGAATAACAGTAGTAAAAAAAGTCCAGTTTTAACTTACTCATAACAAGAATTGGCTCATTCATTTCACTGGTATTCAGAGCTAAGGAGGTACAAAACAGATGTGAACTATAGTGGCTTCTGTCTATTGTTGCTGAGTTCAGTACAGCTTATAGTGTCTGATAGAAATTACTAACAAAAAAGCCTTTCAATTTTGAGAAAAAAATACTGTGGATCTCAGCTGTGAATTTTCAAGCTTTCAGCATTTTGTCACTGTTTAAAGGAAAAAAGAAGAAAAGAAGGGGAAAGGAAAAGGAAAGAAGGGGAAAGGAAAAGGAAAGAANAAAGAAGGGGAAAGGAAAAGGAAAGAAGGGGAAAGGAAAAGGAAAGAAAAAAGCCTCATTTTTCTCTCCTGAAATGGGAAGACAGTTTTCCTTCCCAACTATATCTACAAGGGGATACATAAGTTATAGATGTTTTGTGCTCTTTACCTCAGTGCAGCTTCTGGGAGAGTAGGCACTGGCCCAAGAAAAAATCAAGGTAAGACCATCTCCACTTCTTATATGCAGAAAGACCTTCTTACCTGCCTCATTTCCCTTTAAGTGTCATAAAATTAAACAACAAAAACCCATAGCTCCTTAAGAAAACTATATCTAAGCTACCATAGACATTGATTTGACTGCCACAGAATATGAATGCTATTGCAATATTGACAAGGCATGACCCTCTTCATTAATTAAGTCGGCAGTTTTATTATACTGTCAGAATTTAGTGTGTCCATTTTCCTCTTACAGATGATGGGCCTGTCAAAATCTTCAATCAAGGTTCAGTTGTTATAGTCCTACTAGAGCTTCAGCAGCATGAGAGAGGGGAGAATAATGACACCATTCCTACGCTGCTTTATTTTACCCTGAAGCATCATAAAAAGTCATCTAGCTCCAATTTCCATGACTTAGCCATCAAATAATGGGAAAATCAGTGCCACATGATTGGGGAAATCAGACAAATCAGTGGCCACTGTTGTGTTTTAGAAAGAGTAAACTTTATTCTACCACATGCCTACATTTGTGATTCTTTTGCCTTGTTCACATACAATAATTACAATTAAAATCTAATTTTTGCATCACAACTAACAAATGTCAGAGACATCCAGGATATGGGGGCTCTGTGGGATCCTTTCTATGTTGCTGAGAGAATGACTGGAAAACACCGACGAAAAAGTAGATATTCGCAATGAAAATATGATGTGAAGTTTCCATGTGACAAATTACACTGCTAGGACTCTTCCTTATTCATGCCTGGACAGACCCTCTTTCACATTTAAAAAAAMCAAACAAACAAAAAAACAAACAAAAAAAAAACCAACAAACAAACAAAAACCCCCCAAAAAACCAAACCAAAAAACCCCCCAAAACCCCCAAAAACCCCAAAAAACAAACCCAAAAAAACCAAACAAACAAAAAACCCAAAAAACCAAAAAAAACCCCCCAAAAAACCCAAAAAAAACCCCCCCACACACACACAAAACCCCAACAAACCCAAACAAACAAAAAAAATCCCAATAAATTAAAGTACGAAGTCAACTCCTTGTGGAAGAGTCGGAGTTGGGAGAGTAGGCAAAAGTCTAGCTGCTTATGACTGCAAGATTTCAGTGTCAGCCAGCTCATAGAGAACAGTCTCTAATCTCCAAATACAAATCCTCATATTTATCACAGTAGATTATAATCCTACATCTAAGATACGCTTTAAAATCTTTTTCAAGGTTTCATTGAGATGCTGTTAGCCCAGAAATATGTAGTGTATAATGAAAGCTTTCCAAGAACTGAAAATTAAATACCTATGTTTAATTAGGTAAACATTTTGACCACAGCCTACAGGGACCTCAGCATACAACGCAATTACTTGGAGAAAGACGGACACATCTGCTCCTGCAATAAATCGTAACAGTTACTCTTGACCTTAAAATATGAGCTACAGTTTACAACAGTTTTTGACACTGCAGTAGTAGGGAAGAAAGCATCACTGTTGTTTTTCTGGTAAAGAATCTTCTTGGTTTAAAAATTTATTTGTTCAGTTAAGGTATTTGCTAGATCCAGGGAGCATTACATCTGTCTAGAATAGTTGGCACTGCTTATTTGCACAATATATAAATATTAGAAGATGGAYATGGTACAAATCCAAACAGATGAAGACTCTCAAAAAAGTCCTTAAAGTATCGAATACATAGATAGATATATTGGTGTATCTGACTATTTGCCAATAAATAAAACTAAGCTCTTAAGAATAAATGTCTTTTGTGCTTATATATAAGATTCACTAAAAGCAGTTGAGATCTGGACACTTACTTTTATTGAGTTGATAATGCTTCCAGTGAAGAAAACCAAAACACTGCAATTGACAGCTATGTTTAACAAGAAGAAAATATTCACTGAACAAGATGAAAACAATGTGTATTTTAACAATTTATAAACAGGACATTAGTCATCTCACTTAGCTTTCTACATGCACTTCTAGAGCGGAACCCATCCACTTTATTTCAGAAGCCCACCTTAGAGTGAAACGAATTACCCTTTCCTGTCAATAGAGAGAAGCAGATATAGCAAGGGAGTCAAGAATACTAGTTAAGTGACTGCATGTGAACCAATGAACACCATTCATGAGGACTTTGCAGTAGCCCATAGCTCAAGAATAGCTTTTCCTTTATTAACTCTGCATAGTGCAAGAAAAGACCATATATAAAAGACAACGATATAATCTGTCCAGAGTTTCACTCTAAAAAATAAAACAAGTAATGGATCTCAGTTTCATTGACAGTTTAATTTTCCTCTCTTTCAGCCTGAGGAAATTATAATTTAAACCTCTCGGATCACATCTGGGGCAGCTTTTTGACCTTGCAAGGACTCTTGCCATCCTTTTAGAAATATAAAACAAAACAAAATTAGTCACAATCACATGCAAGAGAGCTATTCAGATCAGCATAAGTTAAGTTTGATGTGTCCCAAATAAAATAACATCACCCCAAAAATCATAATAGTGATCTCCACTACATAAACTGAGACTTCACAAATTAAGTTAGTTCCCAGGACATTCTGAGCACACGCATGGATGCCTCTTGTCAGTGCCTGATACAGACCCTCAGTTCTGTAGTGCTGATGTATCATTAATTAACCCAATTTCTCATATAAGCTGAATAGACAAGGGTTCTGAGAAATCAGTTCCATGTACTGATCCATCACTGTGACAGCTGGGTCCAACAACTTTGCAGTTACAGGTAGGGGACCCAGAGGCAAAAGACACTGTTGGAGAAAAAAAAGGGCATCTAATCCCAGTTATGTGCCAATCTAAAGAGAAGATAACTCAATTCTGGAGGGAGTTACTCACTTAGCTCAATGCAGATATCAATACAATTAGCCTAAAGTTTGCCACCACAGCTCAAAAATGTATTTGAGCTAATGTGACATTTTTAGGAGTGTGTGGTTTGGTTTTTTATTTTTAATTCTGTTTGTTAAGTACAAAAACGCTGACATTGTAGATCCTCCAAATTCAGGGCACATCAAAATGAAAGGTTGTCTACACAGCAACAGCATTTTCTTGGCCCCCTCAGGACTTCCGTGTGTCAAGTTGACCCTGCTTTCCCTTTATTGAATTGCAGTTCTGAAGCACCCCAGAGTAAGCTGACCTACATGCAAATCCTTACTCCTCAACTGTATCTCCGTCCAGTCAGCTACTTCCCACTGGAGATTACAACGTTATCAACAAAAAGATGTTCTCACTGCACTTGGGTATGTACTTCTCTGTATGGTACAGAGGGTGAAGATCTCCACAGAGCAAATCACAAACTGAATTTTTGGCAAGACACAGGAGACAAAAATTCAATTTTTGGCCTTTTTTTTTTTTTAATAGCATGCTCTTCCCCAACATAAACATACTACTCCAGCAAGCTTACACTATATTGTATATACACACACACTTACATATATGTAGTGGAACTGTGTTTTTCTCACAATCCTGACAACTGTCTTTAACAGAAGTGAATCTTAATAAAGAAATATTCTACATCCGACACAGGATTTTCCTCTCCTAGTATTTCTATTAAAACACTTTCAAGTTAGAGAAGAACATGCTCATGTTGAGCTATATCTCATTTTCAACTGTTGCCTTTATTCATTTGAAAACCTACTATATTTGATTTTAAGTGTGTATTACTTCCAATGAAGCTTCTAAGTATAGGTCTCAAATGCTCTTATAGAATATTCCAAGTGCTATATAGCAGCAGTTTATTTCCATTGATTTAAGTGCAGTAAAGTCATTCCAGTATGTTTTAGTTGCTGTTAAATATGCAGAATAGTAATCTGTTCAGAAATGCCATGCAGGGTAGTCAGAGAAAGGATACTGACGAACTTGGGAAATACCAGCCTACATTCAGTGTACTAAAACAAGAAAATGAAAATATTAATAATATTTAGCACCTATTTTAAGACTTTCCAGAATTACTCTAAATAGTTGTTACCCTTGTGAAACATTATGTTCATTTCGGAGACTGAGAAAGCTATCCCACAAATGGTACAACCAACAGTAGAGAAAACAGAGCACAACTCCTCTGACAGCACATCTTTGCATATCCTCCATAGTTTTACACGCAAGGACCTGAGCATATCTGATGTATGCAGTATATTAACTCCTAGCTCCTGTCACACTGCCCATCAAATTAGTGAGCACATACCAATGCGTGAGTCCATATTCTTCCTTCCCTAGAACTACCRTCTTCTCACTCTAGCTTTTGAGCTTATTGGACCACACCAACTCTGTGGTTCAGATTAATTAAAGAAAAAAAAAAAAAGCAGACCCCAAACTCTTCCCATAGTATTTACAATTCATTTTTCTTAGCTCTGATTGGTATCATGATGCATATTTAATAATGTTTTCTTGCTAGACTTATAAAACATGAAATTAAGAAAGAAGAGATAGATCACATCTGTGCTTTTGAAAATGCACCTAGCAACAATCTCTTTCTGTATAGTTATCAATAATAAACACCGAGTTACATGTCATTACTGAAGCTATAATAGAGATGGATCAGAAAAACGTTCACGTCACGTCTGGAAGGGAGAGAAGAGACTATACGAGCTTTTTGATCCATGTGGTTTTGCCCCACATTTTTATATATTTCATTTCCTCATTCTGACCTGACTACTATCCTGCTACTTTGATAACAAGTGCTATTTTTAGTAAGTACAGTGTTACTACATGATACAATCTTGACATTCTTTTAAAATGAGCATTAGGAGGGGAAAAAACATTGTAAAGGCCTTTGCAAATCAAAGTCAGTCAGTCTCTTAGTTACATTTTTCACGGATTCTGAATGTCTTGTTTTAAAAAAAAAAAAAAAAAAAGAAAAAAAAACAAACCCCACCCACAAAACAAGTCCCACAACTAATGTAATCTTCACGTTTTCTACTTTAACCTACAGGCTGAGCATCTGTTTTCTCAGAGCTCATTCCACATCAGCTTCTACTGTCTTTGACTACATACACTGAATTGGACTTACAAAATTCTACTAATCATTAACAAAACCAGCAAAAGAACCCAACACTACTAAAGCAAGAATAATATTCCAGTTCAAGAATAAAAAAGGTAGGAAGCACTCCAGCCATAAAATGCTAATTCAGGCTGTTTGTGTGTAAAGAAATTATGAAAGACTTTTCCCCCTATCAGGGAGGGCCCTGTTATAAAAAACCTTGTTGCAGGTTCACCTCCTGTAGCTTCTTTCATAGCTACAACTACATGTGTCAGCAAGTCAGCTGAACTGCATGCAGAGTGTACAGGTGTATGAAAATTTAACTCCTTCAAGTTAAATGGTGAACAGAAAACCTTGAGGTGAAAGGTGAATGTAGGCTTCATTTTTGGTAGAAAAACAGGAGTTAGAGTTCTTGTTCTTCAGAATCCACCTCCTTCCCCTTTCTTCTAACTCTTCAAATTGGATCCAAAGCACCAGCCATATAAACAGCAGTGCCTGATGCCTTCACATCTCTTGCTGGCACCCCTGAAAGATCATGACTGAACTGGATTTTATTTAAGTGCATGACATTGCAAAGGTAAGAGATGAAGTGAGAAAGATTTATGCTGTCTTTGCAAATACCAACATACACTTAACCGAACTCAGAAAATAACCAAGAAAACAAAATTGCTTATACTTAGATTCTAAAAGATGTGTGGTTTTAGAGGTGTTATAAAGTATTCACAATTACTATTTTCCTGTTATCTTCTTGACAGCTGTGAAAAGAACACTCATTCATTTAATATATTTATTTCCTCTTCTTTTTGTATGTCAGGAGAGCTGCAGATTCGACAGACCAGTTCTTCCTAGTCAGGGCATTAGGACTCAGTGATAAGTAGTTTACAGGGGTTGATCTACAGCTGCTCGAAGGCATTTAAGGACGTTTTCTCTAGCCTCCCACCACACGAATAGACACACTCAAATAAAATTGCTTCAGAAGAACCTTAATGTTTCTAGAAGCTCTGATTTAAAGAAAAATATTATACACAAAGTATTTCAGCTTTAGCATAGCATTTCTAGACAAAATGAGATCAAAGAAACAGTTATCTATGAAGAGTCAATGTTCTGTTTGACACAGAATTCTGAAAGTCTTGGTTTTTTTCTAAGGCACCTTCAAATATTTAATGAAATAGATATGCCATATTCCAGCCTGCCTCACTTGAGCCTTGCTTAGCAATTTAGATCTATTTGGTAGGCTTACACCATTGCAGAAACAGGCTCCAAGGAGAAAAGCCTCAAGTTTAACACGATCTTTAGCAGTTTTTATTTTTACTCACTTAAAAAAACCTGTAGCTGCTGACAGTGGGAGCATCATTTGCTCCCCTGAATATACTCTCAAATTCAGAACAGCAACAGACCAGTTGAATTGGACATAGCCAACACAAAAAATGAAAACCCCTGTGGCAGCACTAAAACCTAAGGACTAAGTCAGTCACATCTAGATGTCATTGGGAAACTAATAAGCCAGAGCTTTGGACCCATTCACTTCCAGCAAAATTCAGTCTCCACCTTTTTTAAGTGACTGAGAGACTACACTAAAATCATTATTTAGAAACTAGTGAAAGAAAAGAGGATGGGGAGAGATGAAGCAGCTTCGCTCCCCCCCTTCCTTTTTATGTTCTCACATCAGACAAAAACAATCTCCTAGCTGCTTGGAGCAAAAACTCTGCTGCTGTTGCTTTTTCAGAGTTTTCTGATGATCTCTCAACGGGAAACTGAGCAAAGTCAGGTCCCAGTATCTACACTGTCAATCAAACTAAAAAGAAAGATGATTCCCTTAACTTCTTCCTCTTTGTGCTTAATTACTCTTGGCACACTCTCACAAGGGGTTAAACTGGGCTAGCTTATACTAATGGCCTCACAATCCTCAGCTCTTTGACACAGGAGTTGAAAAACAGGTCTAGTAAAGCTCAGAAAAGCAGAGCATTCTTTTAAAAAATGAAAGCATATTCACTTGAAGTTTGAAAGCATGTCCTGCTCCTTAAATCCCAGTCCTCAGTGAAAGATGACATTGGAAAGCTGAAGGCACTGAGTGCATGTTCTTATTTAATTAAGGTTACCTCTATCTTTAAGTGTAACAGGAGAGTGGCGTTTTCATTATACGTCTCATGCAAAATTAACCTTTAGACAGTGGCATCTAAAAGCATCCTAATAACTACAGCCCATTCAGGAATTCTTAYCTGTTTAGAGAAGTTTCTGTGATGTATAGAATTCTAAGCATATACTCTGAGCTGTATTTTTAAAAGATTACAAGTCCATCCTTTTACCAGCAATAGGGCTCACCAGTTGAATAGTTTATTTCAAGATTCTTGCCAGAGTGAATAACGGTCACCAACTTCTCTCATGGAACCTGAATATATTTTTCCCTATTTCATTTCCTATTTGTATCCCTTATTCCAAACTATGTTTTCCAGACCAAAAATATATGGCTTATTTTCTGTGAATGGAAAGTACAAAGCACAATGTTCTCCAGACATTAAGACAGACTGATTACATGAGACAATGGTACTGGCCTGATCCCCATCGGATAGGCAGATGCAAAGTTATCCGATTTCCCTCTGTTGGATCATTCATGTGGAAAAAAAACCCAAACCAACACACTTTCCTGCTGACTGTACAATTCATCACAAAGTATTTGTCCAGTCTGATACTGAAGAAAACTCAGATATGAGATACTACTGTTAATAAAAGCAGCRACAAACACAAACTTCCTAAAACTGAAACCAATGAGACTAAAGCACCTAAGCAATTAAATAGTTGGGTAAAGAAAAGAATGTAATTGCTTCCAGGATTATTTTAGCTTCACTATGTTTGCAACTAAACATAAGCATTACTGTTTGAAGAGTCTCTTCAATAGTCAAGAGTCAATTTGACAACTAAATTACCTAAGAGAAAGAACTATTTGACCATTACTAAGCATATTTCAGACGTGAAAGTTCGTATTTATAAAACAGCAAAGAGAAGCTTAGATTCTTGCCACCATTTCAGCTCTAAAAGCTTCTCATATAAAATTGAATTAAAAGGAAAGGAAAATACAAGCTCCTCAGTAGTCTTTAAAACAAGAATATGAGTACAAAATTAAAGCACTATGTCTTGTCTGACATACACAAGACTTTGTGTGCTATCTGCACACATTAACTAAAACATTTTAAGCTATGCTCTGAACAGTGGCCTACAAAGGATTTATGTTCTTTCAGAAATAATCTGAGATGCTGTTCTGTATGATGAAGAGTCTGACTCACTGAATTAAAAGAAAGGGATACCATTGAGTCATTGGGCTGTTATATTTCTATCTGAAATAATTTTTTAATCACTTCGAATTACTCTGCAACAACAGATTAAGGATTTCAAAGGAAAAAGGAAGACTGATTCAGAAATGCAAGTTTTCCTTTTACAAAGATTCCTTAGCAATACAAATCACAAGGGCATACATGAGAAAAAAGTTACATAGATGTCAAATTTTGTAAGCAGAAAATGTATAGAAATAGAGTGCTTCTCAAATATTTCCACTAAACAACTGTAGTTCTTTAAGCATAGATCAACTACTGTTACTGATACTTTTCACTACAAAATATTTCATTTATTTGGCTGGCTGTACAGAGCTATAATTCTTGTCATCATTACTGTAACCATGTCACTTGTTATTCAATTGAGTTTTTAAGTATTCTAGGGAAATGCGTGCCACTTACTCTGCGGATGTATTTGATTTAGAGAGAGAGTCAGCACTATCTCAAAGTAGGAGGGGAAAAGAAAANAAAAAAAAAAAAAAAGAAGAGAGAGCAACCAACCTGTTCTTCCTGACACCTGCTTTGTCAGTCTTTCATCTGTCTGCCTTCACTGCACAGTAATACCTACCCTTATTCTCAGATGTTTTACATACTTTTAATAATTACCTCAATAACCTGCTACAGTTCTGAAAAGAATGAGAACTGCAAATGGTCATTTATTGATTTTAGCACTGAAAATATTACACCTAAGATTTTAACTTCAAGTCCATCTTATAATCACCCCTCCAAACATTAGAAATATTCTAAATCAAAATTAATGCTAGACAGTTAGAGCTGAGCAGCAAAGATGCACAGGAAGTCTGATTCACTTTTTTTTTTTCCCCATGTGGAATTTTTTATTAAGAGGTCAATTTTTCTAATAAGCTGAAGTATAGATGTTATATTTCAAACTGTTTTCAGACGGCTTATCTTTTTCCCTGTGGTAAGCCAACAATCTTCTTTTTCCCCGATACTTCTGCTCCTCACTTTTTTCCGTCCCAAAAAGATCACAGCTTGCCTCCCCACACACCCCACCCCCCCCMAAAAAAAAAGAGGGCGAGAGGAATTACTGAGTTCTTAGTTCAAAGGTCAAGGGTAGGAAGACCAAAAGAGCAATCCTTGTCCTCCAAAACCCAGAAATACAAGCCACTGGAGCTTTTTTATTTGCTACCTGGAACACTGGGRAGAAAATTCATTGAATGCACAGGCTCTGCCTTGCTAAAACCCAGGAAAGTAAGGTAGCAACTAGCTATCCCCTCCACAGCCGCTGGAGGACCATTACAAGGATGCACAGTTGCAATTCTTCTTTCAAGTGTACCATAAGGCTGGTGTGAAAGAATAAGATTAGTCATCAAAGGAGATGTTATAGAGACCTTTGTAATTTCAGCATTACAACAGACATTAAATTTATTCACCAATACAGAACTTCAGCTTAGAAGTGTATCAGAGTAGAAGGAGAAGTAGCTGAAGGAATAGCTGCTAAAGATATTTCAGTCTTTCCACTCTAAGCTAACAATTCACTAGCACTGACAGGTGGGTCCTTCTATGATTATGGTGGCATCTACATCATCATAATGCAGCATCTCTACAGCATGAGCATTAGATAGAAAGGGAAGTACATGGAAGTCATCCTGTCAAAATACCCAGGGCTGGGCTTATTATCTGAACCACTTACTAAATTGATAAGTCTAGAGTGTTTTTCCCTTCATCCTTTTTAACTTCACTTTCCCCCCAGCTATTTCAAAACAAAACAAAGTATTTAAAAAAAAAAAATTTTTTTCACAAAAACAAAACAAATAAAACCCCAAACCAACAAATGCACACACCTGCACCAACCACTTCTCTGCCCAAATCTAGACTGGAGATATTATCAATGAGTCTTGTCAGTTTAATTTGGATTGCAGACTCTAAGAGGCAAGAATAATTTTTTTTTATCATTCTTGTAARCTCCATACTCTTATACTATTCTTCCTTCTTATATTATTACTCATGAAGTTTTACAACTACATGACTTAAAGGAGAGAAAGATCTGAACTTCCCTGAAGTTCAAGGGAATTTGGCACTGAATGCTCAATTCTCCATTGAAAAAAGTAAGCCATTCTCCAAATTTAGATCCAGAGCTTAATTCAGCTAAAAGATACACTTTTTGTTAGAGTTCTTAGGTGGCTGTTTCATTGCCACTTACTGATATTAACAGGTGCATTTTATCCAACTATTTCATGGCTTCAAACTTGCATACRCAAACAGAAATTTGCTGAGCTATACAAGAATGGGGGTGCCTCAATTCTGTGAGTCAGAGGTCTAATGAGTTATGTCAAACATACACTTCTTTTGAGAGACTTTTTTCTTTCTCTAGGAGTACCACATCAGGTGAAACACAGTACTTTTCCATATTCCCTTGATAGCTTTGAATGGATCCATTTTTTTCCTTGCTCTTCTAGGAGGACTAATCTCATTTCCTCATCCACATAAATTCCTGTTACTCCTCTATTACTGTGCTACTGCAGAACTATTTCCATTTGCTAACAGCAATATACCATGGCTAATGACATTCTTTATGCTCTACTATATAGAACTTCAAAAGAAATACCTAGAAGTTATTTTAAATTGATATATCTGTATGTCTTCTTTTGAGATTTTGTTTTCCCYGTTGAAAGATTTAATCCTCTTCACAGCAACACAAATTCAGACTTAGATGCCAGAAAGGGCCTAAGTAGCTGTTCTGCTAAACTGGATGTAGACTACAGAGTTTCTCCAGATGATTCTTGTATCCAATCTGTAACTTTTAGGCAAACAAAAGCATGTCTTCCAGAACATTGCATTTTTCTAATGCTTAAGAAAAAACACAATGCCAATCTGCAATGAGTTACTGACTTGCATGAGTGCACAACAGTCACTTTCTGCCTTCCTACTTCACCCACTTCACTTGAAAACCAAGCAAAAAATACACCCCTCAAGGGAAGCAGATTTTGCATCTGAATTATTTTTCCAGGCACATAAAAAGACAAATCAAGAATTTATAAGAAACTGAGTCAGCATATTTTCCAAGCAGTCTGTTTGAACTCTGGTCTGCAGATTTATGTAACTACTTGCTTTCAGATACAAGGATAATGAGAAATCCCCTAAAGGAAGTCCCTTGTGAATATCCCAGACAAAACCCCCGGATATCATTATCCACGGAAGGAGAACTGAAGTCACATGAGATACAATTATTGACGTTTTCTTGCAACTACAGAGAGAGAACTGTAACTTATATTCAATAAAGCAAGTTTTGCAATGTCTTTTAAGTAGTGCATAAACTGTAATACTTCCAACAGTGAGAGCCACCCCAGTGACTAGCCATATTCTTTGTTTTAGAAAATACATTCCAGGTTTAGTAGAAATGCTTTGCATTCACAAGGAAAATTACAAAGTTTTCAGCCCAGAAATTAATCTGATTTTTTAAACTTGAAGTGAGATCCCTTACGGCGTCTATCTCAGTGAGGTTTTGAAAGACTTTACTAAGACAACGATGAATTAAGAAGGACACCATTATCATCTGACACTGGAAGAGTGTTTTTTTTTAAATTAACCTAAAGGATTTGTGAATCTGGAAGAGTGCTCATGGTTCTTATTATGTTGATTCATTTAATGACTTTGCTTAGAGTTTGTTTTAAGTGTTACCATTTAATATGAGTTAATATTGGGTTTTTTTTAAATAAACACATTCACTATCAGAACATAATACAGTTTCTGATTGAGAAAGGGGAAAAAAAAATACATTAAGTGACTAAGTAGTTTTCCAAACTGGAGCACATGAACCTTTCTTTGTTGCCCAGCTTTTAGAATGATGACAAGTAGATTCAACAATTTTACACGCAAAAATCTGTAACCAAAACAAGAGGCAGCAGAAAAATTCAATACACTTAATAATAAGTTTTTCCTTGAGGTTTACAAAATCTGAGAAGATAGTATAAGACCACCAAGATTGGAATTTTACATCTGTTCTTTGTATTCTACACTCTACTTTGGCAGTGATTCTAGGCCAAGTCCTGCATTACTTGGTCAGGCAAAACTTCTCCCTAGAAACTGGCAGACAAACAAGTGTGTCTCACAGCTGTTCAGCATTATGGTTAAGAAAYGGATTTGTGCCTTAATGCAAGGGCATCTCTCTCACAGAATTCACGTACTACTCAGTGTGGAATACTGCTGTCATCTCACGAATCATTTCACATTACAGGATTCATGTGTCTTAACTTTTCTATGTGGAAAAAAGACATTTTCCTACACCAAAGTTACAGAAAATGATAAGTTTAGGATGCAAACTATTCAAGGGTCAGAAAATTACAAAGATATCATCCCTTGTTCAACAGTAAGTCTGTGTGCATATATTAGATTTGCTCTCATAGGACTCCAAATTCCTTAGTTCCACAGGCCAAACCATACATGAGGCAGTGGCTGTGCAGGCCAATTCTCCGGGTCCATTATCACCTTCTGCCTTAGCTGGCATCTGTAAAATAGAAACAGTCCTCCATGTGAGAACTGCAGTCTACTACAAAGAGCTACATAGAGGACTCAGTCTTAATGAACCTCACAGTATTCCTCAAATAATCCCTGAATTGTTGAGGCTGGTCATTGAATTTATTACTGCAAGAAGGTTGTTACTCTGTCTTGGGGAAACCTAGATGTCTGGAGAAATGTTTGTACATATCTAACTGTGATACACAGAAAATTAGAGACTCTAACTCAGCATCCAGGATGTTTTACTGTAACTTCATCTTTTAATTCTTATAGCAAGTAAGCTTTTAGATTCATGTGAAAGAGGTACTCAAGAATGAAATGAAAATTCTCACACAACTCAATATTAATTCATTTCACCACACACCTACATACTTTGTATCACCCAGAAAATACAGAAAAGCATATATAGTTTAGCGCAGAAAAGACAAGGGAAGACTGTGAAAGAAGAGAAAGAAGTAGATAGAAGGGACATGCTGAAACCACCAATAAACAGAGAATCACACACCTTGTAACAGCCACCTAGAGAGAGGCTGCGAAATTCACAGTCTCTGTCTACAAAAAGCAATAACTGCCTGATTAGAAAAAAATTGCTACTGAAACCTGCACCTTCATATATGACCAGGGTCAACGAGAAGCCAAGGAATAGCTTCATGAGCTATGATATGAGGAGACCGTAGCATAAGATATTTGGCCAAATCACGCCTGTTTTCACTGGTATCTCTCTGCCTCTGGTATCAGATCCATTCTACCACACTAGAACACCGTGGCTTTACCAAGGCCAGAAGTTTTGAAAATTTGCTATGCTTGTTTTGTTCAGATATTGGCTCTGGGTTATTTCAAAGAGACACTATGTTTCCAATACCTCTTGGCTTTCACAAAAATGTAAATTTCAAACAAGTAACTGCTGTGTATTTCCCATATACTAATTATCATAAACTGAAACAAGAATAATTTTTTAGGCTTCTCTCATTGGGCTAAGAAGTCAGACTAGGAAGTTTGGGTTTTTTTAACCTATTTCAGGGAAATCTATTACTGTGATTTCTTAACCCATCTCCAGAGCAGCCTAAAAAAACCTGTTCCTTCTCACATGTTTTCATGGCCATGTACACGACTGTTATTCAGCTGAGATAAAATGTAGAATAAAGGAGTTCGAGCATGTCACTACCAGATGTTATGTGAAGTAGGTTAAAAACTCCAAAATATGGTAGTGACATGTTTAACTCCTTTCTTCTGCATTTTGGTTCAGCTGATTAAGTCAYGTACATGGCCATGAAAACACAGGTTGAGATAATCTCCACTTTCTTTTTGTCACTTGAAAACCTGAAGCAGACACCCTGGGGCAAGTTAGTAAATGGTTAATTTAACATGTAGCAGCAGTATTAAGTCACTATCTTCAAAAAAGGTTCCTATCTTATTTATTTCACCTGAATAATGGCTCTGATTTCACAAGTTATTACATCATAAAAGCACCAACGCAGAAGCAGCAGTATAGAATTGTGTCATAGCTTTATACACATATTAAATTTCATTCAGCTTAAAACTCTGTGTTGTACTGCAGCAGTATTTCATTACTTCTAAGTTGTCCAACCAGGTAGTCATAGATCCTAAACTAAGCTTTCATGACAAGTACAAAATAACAGTATCAACACTACAAGCCCACTAGTGACAAGCAGCTGTGCATCTGCAAATATTAAAGAACCTTTGCCCTCCTTGAGCCTTTTCCTTGGAAGTAGTCATAATCACAGACTTTGAAGACAAATACAATGACTTCAGAGAGCTTAAAAAAGAAAGAGAGAGAAAGCCTTCTGGGAAAAAAAAAAGGCAAGAAAAGATAAGGTTCTCTCTCACAATAGGGTAGCAAATTGGACGTACTTATTTATCTTCAAGTACTTAAATACTTAAATTCATCTTGTACTTCTGTACTCATCAGAAACTCAGGAAAAAGTCTGAATGGTTGTGGGCCAACATCTCCTATTTCTCTTACCTAGGATGAGACAACTAGAACCACAAATAAGGGGGTCATCACCCTATTAAGATCAGCAGCACAGCTCTGTACAAGTTGCTGTCAGAGAAGTAATTCAGCAGATTAGAGTTTTAGAAGTTTACCGGGTGTAAAGGAATAAGAATAAAAAAAAAAAAACAGTGTGGAAACTTGTAATAATTTTTTTGTCTTTTTGTGCACATAACTGATAGACAAGTTTTTTAAAATCTGATATAATGGCTACTTTATCCAGTACTCACAGGTTTTCTAAATTACCTTAGCATATTTTTAGATAATATCAGTTGTGACATTACTTAAGAAACAAACTTCAGTCATTATGTACTCTGAAACTCCCAGAATTATAAAGGCAATGCCTGAAAAACAGTCAAACATAGGCAAAAAACAGATATTGATCAAAGTCACTAACTTTATTATGCCTCTCCAATCTCCTCACAAAGCTGTGCCTTCTCAGTAACTTAGCAGGGTCTCAACTTGCAAGAATGGAAAAAACCCAATGCAACCAACAGCTCCGTAAAGCAAAATGGTCATCACTCAGTACTTAATGAAAATACCACTTTTAAAGGCCAGACCAAGGAGAGTGAAGAAGAAAATCACTACAAAAAGAAGCGGAAGAGTACACACAATCATAAGAAACTTAAGAAAAGGACTGCTAAGTAACAACTAGCCCATCAGCTTAATGACACTTACCTTTTATATATGTCTTAGTCTAGGAGCAGGCTGAATTGGAGAGGATTTATGATTAAGCTAATTCTGCTGCCTGGTTCCCAGAGCAGGAGGGCTTAGTTGTAGTCACTAGCACCAGTGCAGAGTCACCCAATCCCCTGTCTTCTTTCCAGGACAGCTAGGATTTAGAATAATGCAAGACCAGAAGATACCCACTACTATGTCACACTAACAGTGACAATGACCAATGAGTCATTTGACAAACATTGGTCAATGCTTTATTTTTCCCTCTCATACTACACCTTTTCCTTTAAAGTTCTACCACACCAGCACTGCTCTCCAGCCCCCATGACAGTGCACTGGCTCCTGCAGCTGTGCCTGTGGGTGGCCCCACCCCAGCCTTGTGCCCTCATATCTAACTCCTTACACCTGGGGCACACTTAACCCTCCTCCTTCCCCCCTGCTTCATAACTTACTTTTGGAGGTCTCTGCAGTTTGCAATCCGTGTTGTTGATCTGAATTGTTTTACTATAATAAGAGAGGTGCATAGGGCAAGTTTTCCTGTGTTCAGACACAGTAGTATGAGATACAAAACTCTTTCTTTGGGGAGACTGAGGACTGAAAATTTTTTTTTGTGTCTGCTCTAACAAAGAGCTCACTGCTTTTAAGAATCTCACAACTTCTGAATTTAAGTGGGTAGGTCAGTACAAGAAACCCATTAGTGATTTATGTTTGCTTTTGCTAGACTTTACTGAAAGGAAAAAATATAAGTATGAAGGTCAGACTCATTAGAGTCTAAAGCTACAAGGGGGTGTAAAGCAAGAATGTGTTGTATGCGGATAGAATTGTTTTGGCTCTTAAGGTTAATTACTATTGCTTTCACTGAAACCTTTAAAAAATTCATAGAAGACTGAAATCTCTAGATTTTTTTTAAAGATTTTTAATTTCGGATGGCAGTCAAAGATAATGGCAAAGCTGACAATAAAATACTACTGAACAGAGCCTTTTTTTTTTGTCTGTCTATATATGATGATTTTCCTGGGAAAATATTTTTTCAAGATTATTTAATGTTTTCTGATGCCCATAGTTAAAAAAAATTCAGGAGAAGGCACTGGCTTATATATGATATTTTAGCTGTATTTGTTCAAGTACTTGCATTGGTTACCAGTGTTACTTGTGTCAGGACTCCCATAGAAATAAATTGACTTGAGCATGGTTAAATGTGTGAAGTCTCTCCTTTTTTTGGAACGGAAACTGCTGCTTTGCTTTTGCCTCTACATTTTTATGAGGCACCAATACCAAAAAGGTAACAACACACTACAATAATGTAATTAACTCTCAGGCTGACAAGGGAGTAAGAGACAAAGCACTGTTTGGCTGACAAAATGACCAAATGATGATCTATTGGTGTGAATTCAGTGTGCAGGCCAACAAAGATTTAGAGGAATGTAAGGTTAAGGCAAGATTAATGTGTAACAGTATTTAGACAGACATATGCTGTTCGTCACTGTAAGAGTGATCAATGATTTTCAAAATTAAAACATTCTATATGTGTCATATGTTTTTATCAGAATCTCAAGAAGTTCTAAAGATGAAAGGCAATTAATTACATGCAGACCTGAAAGAGGATAAAAGTTTCCATACATGTATATTTTAATCTTAGTTGAACAGAAACTTTGAAAAATAAATAAAAATAAGGGAATACAAAGATTAACTGTTAAATCTATTCATACAATAAATTTGAGGAGATGCATTCAGCACTAATGACATAATTTCCTGATTGAATAATATATTTTCTCATTGTTCATTTTGATGACACAACAATATATTAATGTAGGGGGCTAAAGCTTCTGTACAACCTCCTCAGCTGTGCTGGCACCAAGTTTATGTGCATATATTTCCTAGCTCAACAGGTGCGTGAAAAGCAAGTCAAGGAGGGAATGTGCATTGTAAGTTACATAAAACGTTACCTGGAAAGCCAACATTAATAGAATACAATTTTTTTTTTTTTTCACCCTCATTGCGAGGGTAGATAGTGGGCCAGATATCATTATTAAACTGTAAGACTYCCTGAGAAAGAGGGATGGATAGTACAGAAGAGCAAAAACTATAGCTCAGTTTATTTTTTTTATTACTGTTTTATATTTTTGGTCTTCCAATATTTGGGGAAAACCATTATGTCTGTTGTTTGTAATAACAGAARTGTTCGTTACATCCATGTGAAAGATGCGTTCTCTGTTTTGCAGGTAGAATCCAGTGTCAGTCCTCCTGCTAGRTTGCTTCTTACTGAGCTAACTTTTTTTTGTAAATGCAAAGAAAAAAAAAATCCCATTCAATACTTTGTGAGTAATCTCTTCAGAAGAAATCAAGAGGGTGCTGAATGTGTTGATTTAGCATAACTTCTCTTCATTCACTGTAGAAGCTGAAAAGCTTCACTATCCACTGTGAATTCTTTTGCTGAATGTAAGCTCCTGAGTCACTTTATTTTTGTGTCTAATGTAGCAGTAAGTTCTCCATTGGCAGTTAGTCTGTGTATATTACATACTAGAGGGCCAAAATCAACCCCAAGCAAATAAAATTCTGTTGATACTAGTGAAATTACTCAAGTGCTAAGTTTGCTACCTACTAGTTCTTTACCATGTTGGTCGGCAGAAAATGGTACTTGCTTTCTAATAAGGCTCACTACAGGTCATTTTCATTTTTTTAGTTTATTTGCTGTTATCATGCTTTTTCAAATGTCTCAGAATGATCATATGAGATGTTACATAGACTTGTTAGACAATGCTGTTGGCTTTGGGAAAGATGTTTATATATTATATTTAGATCCTTATATATATAGAGAGAGAGATATGTATATGTTTGTTCTTTCCTCTTGTAATAAGATGTTTACAATGAACCACTTTCTTCCTCAGGCCATTTTCTGTGAAATAAAGCTGTCCACAAGCAAAAAAGCACCCCATGGTTGCCTTTGACTATAGTAAATACTAGTAAGTACTAGTTTAGATAAGCTTTGCTGCTGATATAAAATCATCAGGCCTGTACTGGCTTTTTATTTGCTTTCAAGACTGAATACACCACAAGGAATCATGGAAGCAGGAAGAACAAGGGGTGGGGAATATGATGACAATTTTGGTAATAAATTCAATATCACTAGCATTTTGAGGCTACAAWAAAAACTTAGAAAATCTTAATGTTTTATAGTATTTTGACATTCTGTTGCCATGATGTCATCTTTTTCTTCTATGTTCTGACAAATCAAATCCTTTGCAGCATTTATATGGGTTTTCAAGCTAACTGTAATGCAGAGCAGTAGAATGGCTTATTTTAAATGCTTAGAGCAAATGAATTTCAAATACAGAAAACACATTCCAACTAAAATTTTTTTAGACTTTAAGATCACTATTCTTTTTCAGGCCCAGAGCAGCTTTAATTTGAAGTTGAGTGCTTTTTTTTTTTCTTTTTCTTTCTTTTTTTCCTCAGTTGTGCTCACAATGAGCACAGTCAATATTAATATCAAGTATGAAAGCACATTCACTGGGACTGAGCACAAGATGTTATACATCTTGGGCAAAGATTCTAACAATTTGGGTGTTAGTCTCTTCTGGAAACTTCTTTTAAAAGGAAAAAAAAAAACCACAACAGTTTTGTGAAGAACAGTTTTGTGAAGTTCTGTGAAGAACCTGATGCTGTGGTCTGCTCTGAGAATCTGTACTGCAGCAGACTTTTCAAGGGACTTAAGCAAAAGAAACTTGAGCACAGCTTCTGGATTACATTCAGACATACATGGGACCTACAGCTGTTTTGGTTAAAATGATGTAACTGTTTCTTGAACTTCTGCATGCATAGAATGGAGAGCTATGTGTATATAAACTGAAAATGTGAGCTTATCATTTGTATACAAGGAACATAAAAATATAAATATTGCTATACTACATGCAAAATACTTATTTGGGAGTACAAAATGTGTCTGTTTAAATGGTAGTATCTTATTTTTAACTACGTGAATATTCTTGCCTGTGATCATTCAGTCTTTGTGGCTACATTGACCTGCTTTCTCAGAGAAACGGCTTTAAACTTTTCAGGACGTCCTTTGTATGTGAAGTGTGATGCAATTTTTATCCAATGAATTAAGATACAGGACTGGAAACATAACTTAATTGGACATGTTGCAAATACCATGGTATTAGTTCCCTAACTTTCATCATTAAGATTATTTTTTAAAATATTCCATTATATTCAGTTATGTGGACAACACACAGATGACTGTATTAGCTCTTTAACTTCATTCCCCTTTCAGTAAATTTGGGAAGTGCATGGCTGTATAATGCCATTAAAAATCTATGAAATTGCAAGGAACTTTAAGACTGTGCTATGTTATGAAAAACAGTATTTGTATAAGYGATTTATGGCAAAGTATTAAAAACATGTTACTATTTCAAACCTGAATGTTAATGGTAGCTGCCTGATACCCTGTGTAGCTAATTTTACTCCCAAATTAATTGGACTCCTCAGCATTCTATTATTTGTAGAGTAATAGCCACAGGCATCAATTTTTTCTTCTTTTTTTTTTTTTTAGTTGATGCAGTTTTTACATATTTTATCCAGCTTCAAAGGGAAATCAGGATGTTTTTCTTCAATGACTAGGTGTCTAGTTTTACACATTCGCAACTATGATTTTCTTTGGGAATTTTGATGCTGGTTAATGCGTCTCTTTCACTTTGCAAAAACATTTTTCTTGATTATGCATAGATATGCAAAGCCTAACTATGAACATAATACTGCTCTAACTGCATCTTTAAAAGAATATTATTCTACTTCTATATGAAGCATAGTCAGGAGATGGTAGCCAATGTATGCCTCATTTTGTTAGCAGCTAGCTTACTAGTTACCTTGACCTATGAAACTGAATTGGTATGGGATTGTGTTCACTGTCCTATGTATTAAAAGCCTTCTCAACTACCCAGTGTTCACACTGCAACTGAATTTGTCCTCCCTCATACAATTTCTTAAAAAGCTTATGTAAAATGCACCTGGTAAATTTCACAGTTTGGTCACACACTACTTAGAGATACGCAGAGACCAAAATGAACGTCTTTTTAAAAGTCATTTAACCCAGCTTTAACCTTTTATCTCTATAGAAGGCAATTTTAAGACTGAGTTGTAAAGGGCTAGTAAGCAAGTTTATTCATTTACGCATAAGGATATCCCACTAACATGCATAGARGTTTTCTAAAGCAATCAGTGTTACGCGTATGTTTCCAAGACTCTAGGTTTAGGATTCTAAGTTAGAAGTACTTGGCTGAGGAAAGAAAGTGGACTTATGTGTTCAATGACTCTCTACAACTACCTGAAAGGAGGTTGTAGCGAGGTGGGTGTTCGTCTCTTTTCCCAAGTAACAAGTGATAGGATGAGAGGAAAAAGCCTCAAGTTGCACCAGGGGAGGTTTAGATTGGATATTAGGAAAAATTTCTTCACTGAAAGGATTATCAGGCATGGGAACAGGCTGCCCAGGGAAGTGGTTGATTCACCATCCCTGGAGGTATTTAAAAGATGTGTAGACATGGCGCTTAGGGACATGGTTTAGTGCTGGACTAACCACTAACTAAGGGTCTTTTCCAACCTAAATGATTCTATGACCCTACTTACATAACTTCACTATAAAAATAATTCAGTATCAGTTTGGCAAAGTGAAGTTGATGCTAATTAGTTGATTAATTTCGTTTCCACTGACAGAACCTTTTCAGTGGTTATATATCAATATCCTGTGATTGCAGCAATAAAATATCTGTAACTGTTATGCATATGCAGATATATTCACAACTTGCTTATCTCCACTAGCAGTGTGGTATATATAAGAATCACATACTACTGCTCCAGTATATATTCGGCTTCTCTATGACTCTAATATTAATGTTGCCCCTTGAATTTGCTTCATGATTTGTTTATTTAGGTATGATAAGTGATGTCAGATATTAGGCTTTGCTCAAAGATAGCAGCAATGACAATCAATCAGCTCCAAAGATGAGAAGTAACTTGAGCTTGAAATAACCTGCTTAGCAAGATATCTCTACGTGTGCCACTATGTATTACTTGTAAATGAATGTTAAAATGTATACTATCTCAGAATTGATATACTGAACTAAATTAAATCCTGGCCATTATCCATCATGATGCTGTGTGTCTTTTTAATTGTAGATTGGTTGATCTTTGTGCTTAAGAACTAGAGGACAGCTTGCTACATCAACACTCAGTCCCTGGAATAACAGTAAGATAGCAGAGTAGGAGAGCAGAAATTCTCAACATACGGTGAAATTTCTTACTTCAGAAACCAAAGCCAACAAGATCTCACTATCAGACATCTGGAGAAGAGGCAATGTGAGATCTCACATCAGTTTGTGTACAGCTGCATAGTGGTTCCAGAGTGCATCTTCCTATTTTTGCTATCTTAATGGAAATAAATCTCCTTCCCTTTTAACTGACTTTCAGAAAAAAGGGCAGAGGACTTTGCTTCTACCAGATTTAGTCTTGAAGATATTGAGGGACACAGCAAGATGGTGTGACACTTGTCCACAGCATAATATTGAAAATGCCCTCTGTATGGGTTATTGGATTGAGGATGCATAAATGAAATTTCTTCTTAAGCCTTTTGTGCAGCTGTGCAAGGTCTTTGATCACAGTCTATTCACTAATTGTACTCCAGAGAATAAAATTACTTCCTATTTCTGCCTGTTGCCTTTTCCACACAGTAAAAATCTAAACAGAGGTAAAGATATAAAGCAGCCTCTCAATCAGCATAGGGGCACAACAGGATGTTCTGATCATAGAGGCAGTGTACCCTCAAGTTGTTATTTAAGGGACAACCCTGGAAAATGATGTGTGACGCATCCTTAGATTTTCTTCAGGTTGCTGCGAGCTGCTGTATCACTGCAAAGAGGCTGGAAAATTACATCAGAGAAGTCCTCTCAGATAAAGTGAGACCCTGAAGACAGATGGAAAAGAAGGCAAAAAATATAGACTAAAACCTGTCCTCTGCTCCATCATGAGTGTGAGACTACGAAGTGTGAGACTGTTCTCCAAGAGCAACTGAGTGTAGTTGGCTTCTGAATGCCTTGAAAGACTAAAAGTTCAGCTAGGGACATCCAACAGCAGTCACAGTCCTTCACAGAGTTCTGAGTAAGAAAACACAGTACTTACGGGGATACTAAGCATATGAACCATCTGAACTGAAGATTTCCTTGGTCTAAGTGAGGTGCAGCACAGTTCTCCGTTTTTTAATTTCTTGCCACACGTCTGTGAAGCTTTACAGTCCAGGTATTCCCATGTCTAGGAACAGAGATGCCTTCACCTCTGTGATTCACTGTAGTTTAATCAGATATTTCCCATAAACTCCTCTCCAGTGAGTTAAATCTGATTCCTCAGTTGAGTTCCTAAATCCTAGGTTCCAACCGCATAGACACTTTGGCAAGGCAGATGAGAAATATCTTGTGAAATAAGAGTCTTCCATTATTTTGTCTTCAACAGCTTCCATTTCATGTGTAAGAGAAGATAGCATGGCCAAGGGCTAAAGACACAACAAATGCTTCCTTCTGAGATCATCTGAAATATTGACTTTGACTTTTTCAACTGGACAACTGGTAATAATTTCCTATAACTATGGAATAAATGAGGAAATAAAAATAGATTTAAATCTAAGTTTGTCATTTACATAATTTGTTTATCCAGTTCACAGCTACTCAATGCATTTTTACATGAGTCTGTCTCATGCATACAATTTTTTTTTCCTTTTACCGTTTTTCTGCCTTGCTSTGTTCTTTAATGAGTCCCTGTAAGAAATGGCTGTTATTGCTGTTAGGTAATGGAAAAACAGGCAATGGCTTTTTTTGCTCTTGAGCACAGTCACTACTGCATCCAATAACCACTTTTCCTTTTCCAGGCAGTGAACTCCACATGGGTTTCATTTTATAATCCAGAAAAAAATGTCACAGCCAAATTAGTCTGTATTAGAAACACTGAGAAGATTCCCTTTTTCATCACTGTCTCTACACATAGCAGAGAGAGAAAGAGATATTACTTAACCTTGAGAACAGTGGATTTAATTGTTGACATCTTTTTAGGCAAGCCTTTGAAATTACTTTTCTCATTTTGTGTGAACAGAATTCCAAGTTAGAAGCTGAAGCACTTAAGTTTCGTATAGATAGATAGCATATTAGTCTCTGTATAACAGGCATAATTAGTCTTATCCATGCAATTATAGAAACAGAAATACATTCTCAAAGCTTAGACATATGCTTTCTATTTAGTACTGATTCACTGGAAAGGAAATCTCTCCCATCTTATTCATAAATATTTATACCTGTTTTTTTCCCCAAAAGATTCTGTTTAAAAACTATGGCCAACACTGTCTGTTTTAGTTCTTAACACTAAAAAAATCCTAATGCCTGGTCAACAAAAAACCCAGCCTTTCCTGTAGGCTGTGTTAACTGTGCTTCTTTTAGGTTCAAATGACCTGACATCCAAAACTGCTGATTATGAACACATCCCTTCAAAATCAGTAGGATTAGCAGCACTTACACGTTTGAGAAATTCAGGCCAAAATTAAGTGTGTAAGTGTGTAAACTCTGCAATCTGCCTGCAAACTAGATACCAGTAACCAAATGTATTTCAAGACAGCAGGAAATCCACATTCATCTTTGTATTGTTACATCATGAGTTTTCCCATCTATGAAGACCAACAGAACAGAAATCTTGCTAATTTATATCCTGATTTTTTTTTTTCCCTTCAGTTCCAGTATTTCTAGCATTCAGGATAATTTTGTCATGAATCATTTATTTCATTTATGAATTATTTTACATTAACATTTAACAGTTATCATCACTGTGAACTGTAAAGTTTAAATCATCAACCTGACAGTGGTCCTTGCAGAAGGCAATTAAAAGTACTAATCATGACAAAGAGTAGCTTGAAATTCTTGAGGTGATGTAACAAACCTAAGGTTATTAGTAAATTGAGATTAAGGTGGGGAAAAAATATTTCTAGTATAGATAAGACATAGGCAAAGCAGTAATTCTCTTTTCTGAAATGTCTGCTTTTTTGCAGCTGCACAATGAAAGATCACTTTCTGGCTAGCTCTGAGATAAAGCAGAAATACTTGCCTAATCAGCAAATTATTAAGAAAATCCAACCTATATGTTCAAATGCACGAGCCATTTTTCACATTTTTTAAACCAAGATCTCCTCTTTTTTCTTGTTTTCAGCATCTAACAGGATGAGTTATTTCACAAGCACAATTCCCCACCTTATCTTTAAGTGCATAATAATGTCAGAACATGCACAGGCAAGATAAATCCAAGTGTTTCTCTTCGATTTGGGTGTGGTGAGATTTCAGAGATTTTCTTTATTTGCAGCATGCAACTTCTATATTTTGTGCTACAAAGTTTTATAGCCTTGGAATGGTTTTCTGCAACATTTTTGAAAAGATACTAATAGTGTGCAAGTTGATACTTAAAGTAGACTTAAAAGTTAGGGCATGAAACTAATAATTGCCGCATTTACATAGTGCTGTCAAACATGAATAGTGATCATTGCGGTATTAGTATCAGTAATTCTTCTTGGAAGCATTTRAACTTGGCATTGCTATCATCACTGAATGTGTTTATATCAGCTACTGTAACAGTTTTTCTAATGCCATAAATTTCTTCAGTTAATTATAAACAAATTGGCATACTTAATTAACAGGTCCTACTAATAAAATACTATCTCAGATATGTGTGGATGATATCCAGTTACTAGCAGTGATGCAGCTCAATTAATGATGCCAAACACTATAACCTTGTTAATACCAAAAGGCACACTAGTATTCCTAGAAAAGAAAATTAGGTGTCTTCAATATAGAAACAAAGCAAGAGTGCACTGAGTTGAGGGCAAAATGATGCTGTAATGTTAAGTTTAAGTAACTCTGAACTTACATAGTATAACTGACGAAAATCTTGCCTAATACCTAACTTCTCACAGAATAAACAAAATATATACTGACTGAAACAAAGTGTTGTGTCACTTGTCAGCTCAATCGGAAATGAGCAGCTATAGTTTTGTTCCTGCACAGAACAAAGAAACATAGGGAAAACCAGGCATATGAAACCCCTTAATTCTGTTTAGCAGAACTCTGTTTATCAGAATTGATGAACAATCTGTTTTTCAAGCTATCTGAACACAGTTTCACAGGAACATTTAAACTTTCAGTCTATGTAAGTTAGAACTTAAGGTTACACAGGTGGCTTCATGGGAGATAGAGGTATCATGGGGCCTTGTTCTTTGGTGTGGTTTGGTAGCAGGGCCTTGCTAGTGGTAGGATTTGTAACATTCAAGGGATACTCCTGATTTTCATGCATAGCAGGTGACTTCAGGTAGCTATGAAGAAAAGCTGAGAAGAGATTTTGGTGCAATAAACCRCGCTTTTCTTCAAGATTCTAGGACTAACTTTACTTTGGAAAGTTTTGATGATTTGTCCCTTTTTATTCATTAGTTCAGTGGCTAAAACCCTTACAAGACAAAGAGGAAATCTGGTCTTGGTGTCTAACTCTGCCTGAGGGGTATTTAAAATCACATTATTTCTCCAGCAAAGGGATTAAATGGCTACTGGCCCATTTAGGAGGGAAAAAAGGAAGTATAGGGATGCTCTCATAATTCTTGATGGAATTATTTCCATTTAAAGCAATCATTTTTTAGTATAAATTCTATGTATTTCCACGCATAACTTTTACATACTGCATAAACGAAAATAAAAGGAGCCTGGGACTTATTTTGCTGTCTTCCAAGTAAAGGTCTCAGCACAATTAGTGCAAGAATCTTTTTCTGATGCCCCATCTTAACTTTCAGGCTTAGCGATGCCTATCAGTAAGCACCACATCTCCATGAGTAATACATGATATATAAGCAACAAATTTATGTATTCTCCTGCAAAGGTCACACTGCAATTTTCCTCTTTATGTTAGCCCATATGATTCTAAGAGACTACACCAAACCTTACATTTTTAAAGGGTATAAAAGTCTCATGCTCCAACAGCCTATCTAGTCTACTATATTGCCTCTGAAAGACAGCAGCTTTTATTTTACTGCATTTTATGCAGTTCCTGTATTTTTTACACTTCTGTATTTAATAGTATCAATTCATTATTTTTTGTTAAATTCAAGTCAATTCATTACTGTAATGAGTAATGAACAGAAAATATGAAATGTCAGTTTTGTAGCAAAAATCATCAATTTCAGCTACTTTCCCCAGAAAAAATAATCTGAACTTTAAAAATTGTCCAAAATGAAACACTGCAAGATAAAAAACTCTTTGCTTTTCTCATTTTCTGTTAGCCATAGAAACTGTTCTTGTGAACTTTCTGCTTATATAGCATAATTGTTTATACCCAAGTGCTCTGGGTTATCTACATCATCATTTAATCCTACACATATCTGTGAAGTATCTAGCACACTTCTGAGTGCTATAAAAATTAACACTTGAAGGAGCACAATAAATGACTGAGTTAGCAAAGGAGAATTACCCTTTCATCAGTGCAGCCAGTTTATAATGATATGTGACTATTACAGTGAAGCATAGGCTGGTACTTGGATGGCTGAAAATTAGTTTGCTTGGTAACACAGTTCTATTATTTCTTTCCTTCCTAGGGAGTGGAAGAGAGGTAGAATGAAGGAGAAGGAGGGATGAGAAAGATGGAGCGAAAATCCAGCTTTATTCTGGAAACACAAATCAAAACCCTTTAGTACAATCTACCCTCAAAACTGAGATGTTTTGGTATTTCCTTCAAATTTCATTAATTGCCAGGGAAAGGCCTACTAGAGATAGAGCATATCTGAAGGAGTCCTGGTCTTAGAGAACATGCCAAGCTACAGAACATAATTAGCCCTAGACAAAGGATAGTTCAGGGCAGGCTTTGGCTCTCTGAACACTTACACAAACTATGTTACCACTGACCTTTGAAATTACGTTGCAAATATTAGAAAAACATTTGAGCAGTCTCTCCATTTCATTATCAGAAATTAATATGTCATTTAATGCTAAAGAGCCTAAAATACAGATTCTACTAGATCTGCTTAGCAGATCTCAGTTATTGCCTAGTGCACGAAAATTGCTTGCAAGTTAGATTGGCCTCTTCCCTTTAGGAGGCAAGGACTTTATGTCCAACTCCTTGTAATGATAAAATGTCGTAAAATGTCTCCTTGGCACCACTTGGAAAAATGGAACAATGTGCAAAAGAAAATACGTTGAAACCATTCTTACGCAGTCTCCATTCTGGCACCAAACTCACGTCAAGATGAGTCTACCATGCTCTCCTCCTACTAGCATACGTGTTAAATTACAGTCTCTTATTGCAAATGGGAGCCCCAGAAATAATGTAAACTGTTTACAGCTGCTTTGCATAGGGCATCCTACTGAACAGATCTGGTTGTGCTGACAAGTTCTGCTACAAAGTCAAAACGGTTTTACATCACTAACAACTTTTCTTGTATTTTCTGTCTTGAGAGAGCTGAATGTATGACCTAGCAGGTATTTTCCACCTTTAATTTCTCTATTTATCTCTCTCACTGGATACAGAAGCATCAAAATGAAACTGCTATGGGCTAGGTCCACCTTGAATATTTCTGTCACTGCACAGAGGTGTTTTCTAAAATGTCTGGATCTAAGTTTCAGTGACAAAGGTAATGTATTTAGAGGCTTAAGAGCCAGTGGGTTCTGATATGTAACAGCCCATCCAATTTTTTTAACTTGRTTAAAAAGCATTTGGCATTTTCTTCACTCAGAACTGGTACAACAATTTCATCCTGTCTCAGTATTCTTAAAACAGTCAAGTTCATTATCAGGCTCAGAGATTTTCTGTCAAAGGTGGACGTGAGCCACACACATTCATCCTTATTCTCACCTGTTTTCAGTTCAGAAAATGTCAAGGTTTTTTGGCAGAAGGAACTCTGTCAACCTTTCTCTGTCCTCCACTATCGATTATCAAGCTAATAGTTCTCATAGATAGATATCTACACTTTAGTTTTAGAGTGCTCAGGTCTAGAGCTACAGTCCCAATGCACTGATTTATTTCACTGTTTGTTACAGATCAGTTGTTGTCATTTATTAATGAAGTCCACATGAATAACAGCTGCTTTCCCTGCCTTTTTTAAATTACAGACCTGACCTAGAACATCTCTTACTTTTATCCTAAGAATAGAGAACTTTTTTACTACAAAAGTACTGAAAAAGACAAAGTATTGGCCACAATGTACCCCTAAACAACATTTTCTTTTATTACCATATTTGAATCTAAGTTAAGCTCTAGGTCTAGTCATGTCAAATAGGTATATAATATGAAACCCTGCTTTATTTTGAAACAGACATTATTCTCCAATCTCCTTTTACTTTGCACTGATTCCACGTTGCTCTTGCCTGACCTACTTCACAGCAAGATTTACTTTGCTTCTCATGAACTGTGCTTTTCTTTGTCATCTCATGGGATTCACTGGAACCACAACAACTGTTACATCAACAGAATTACTAATAAATAAGGGAGCTTTTACATCAAATGAAGCACAAAGTATCTCAGTAATGCTGTAGAGATACAACAGAGGTATGACCTTAATGAGAAGGTCYGGTGTTTTCTTCACTTAAACACAGAGAGTAATTTGGGCTGAATGAGAATCCCCCCAAGTTTATGAATAGCTAGATCTCCCACATCCTACCAACAACAATTAGGTAACATTTGGCATTTTTTAGAAAAAATTAGGCGCTTTTAAGATAAAACACTAAATCTTCAACAAAGTATCTTCATTAAAAGATATACATAAACATTTCACCATATAATAACCTGCTTAATCTACATGAAAAGTAACATGCCTACTGCCTTGTACCATCAGAACTGCCAGCAGCATGTATCTGTGAGCCACCAATTTATACTTATTCAATCACTTTTTATCCTCCCTCTTCTTTTCTGCTTAACAATGCAAGAAACCTGCTGGTAGAAATATTACACAGTTTTAAATCGCTAGGTTTGCCACAGCAAATAATTCATTAAAACAGCGACCTTCCTATAATTTGTTTATATATGTACTGAGGGGGAAATTCTTCCTGGCATGAAAGTAGACAGCAAGAAAGGTGCTTGACATAAGGTGTAGATTTAAACAAGAAACAAGATTCAGTTCACTATCTATGCATAATTTCAAATTTAGGGATTCAAGAGTGCCATCGGATCTGGTTTATGAGTACTGCAGATCATCTGACGACTCAGTCCCAGTGCATTGCACAGTACTAGAACCTTCATCAATGATGCCAAAGACTATTCAAGGTGTCATTTAAAATAGCTAGTGTCGCAATGTCATATACCTTTACATATTTTGATCGAAGCCAGAAGAGCATCCTGCAGAACTTCTTGCATAGTAGCAGTCTATACTATAACCTGATTACTGAGAAGTTTTTTGAGTCATTATGAAATTCTACACTTAGTATAGTAATTTATGACTGCACTAACTACTGAAGAAAAACATGGGATGATCAAGATAATTATAAGCATGCACAGGACAGTTCAATTAAAATCTAGACAACAGAAAATGTTATTGTTTTTCAATGAGCAACCCAGATCCAGATTCTACAACTGGAAAATCTTCCAGAGCTTGGTATCCGGGTCATACAGCTGCCAAGTTTGCCTTCTGCGTGGCAACATCGACAGAGAAAGCAGGTGAAGGGGATTCATATTACATTTCTCACCAGGGTAAACAAGAACAGGCACTGCAAATTGCATGTTTAGGGAGCTGTATTTGGGGCTGCAATGCTACAGCGATAGCTGTTTTTCTTTTTCTAAACCTAGAAGTAATGCCCTGAAAAGACCAGCTATATTCTGTTCATATGTATACAATATAAGGATTTAGAATGCAAGTTAAAAATGTTTAAGACAATATAATGGTTGTTAGCTCCTTAGGCAGCACAAAGACCAAACTGTTACTGAACAACTAGCGGTGTGAAACATTGAGACACTGGATTGTAACTCCACTAGGTCATCTGATCTAAGATTTTTCAAGAAGGGCTATCATTTTATGGTCACTGGCAATTCTGCCTCAAAAACCTTAAATGCCAGAGGCTGCCAAATTTATATTGATCTAAACCTTAATCTATATTTTAATTCACTCATGAAGTTATGCATAACAGAAATATGTGCATCAGAATCTGGCCCTGGCATGAAATGGATCTTTAGAATCAAGTAGCTTTCTTATCTATTTCCTACCTCCTCACTACAGTAAGAATTTACTTCAAGTGACGATAATCATCAAGTGATGACCAAGACAGAAATTTAATTTTTAAGTCTGCAGACACTGAGGTTCAAACTAAAGACTAAATGGAAAAATGCCTCAAAGCTACTCATCACAGAGACTAACTGCTGGTACCTTTGCACATGTGTGTTTATTAAATAAAATTATTTAATAACTGTAATAGTTAAAAGGACTGGATACTAATTTAGGACCTAGATTCTCCTGCATTTGGACCTAATCCTTCTTTATTATGACAACCCAATTGAAAAGCATCACGATGAGCATTACGGTGTTGGTGAAGAGCCATTAAAAAAGGTCAATCAGTACCTCCACACAGTACAAAAAGAGACAAACACATGGGATGAAAGATGGTATTACACACAGTCCATGATACATAATTCCAGTTTGCAAAAGTAATGTCATAAGACGAGCATTTTCTTTTAACTGATTATCTATATGAAATCTTGAATTACTAATGTATCAAGAGTAAAGATTTCAGGTTTTATACTAAATGTGTACTGGTATACTTTATCTCTTCTCATATAAGTTCTGAGAACCTGGCCATAACTTGACTGATGGTAAGCCTTACATGCTTTTGCAACTTTACAAACAACTGCATCCATGTAACAATGGGCATTTTGTGCTGCACAGATTTGTTCAGTGGATCAGTGATTTGTGAAATAACAACTCAAATTCTTCCTGACATTAAAAGCTGATAGTATCTTACTCAACATTTTGACAAATCTTTCTCCATCAAACTAATCCTGCATACAGAGAAAACAGGTACCACCCATTCAACTGGCATGAAAACTTTACATAAGCTTTTGATGGTGAAAGTTTACATTTTATTACGCCAAGAGTATTTGAGCTTTCATATTGAATATTTGATCATGTAAGACATAAGATGTCTAAAGTACTTCACTGAAAGGCTATTTTAGGAAAAGTTTTCCATCCAGCAATCATTTATGACTGTCCATCTATGACTTAGTTCCTCCTAGAAGTCATTAGACCCTCAATAATTTATTTCCATTTGTTTTTCTGTTGAATAGAAGACATCATAACCCTGATGAAAAACAAAGTTCTCAGGTAACCCATCAGAATGGGTTATTCCAGTTATGGTAAACACTATTGTTCCCTGGTCTGATGAGAGTTTAATTACTACATAATTTACCCTTTCTCTTTTATTGTATACAGAAGAGATTTTGGGCTTTACCTCTTAGTGATCAGGATGTACAAAAGAGATGGAGTAGGTTTTGGTGACTGCAGGTTCTAAGGGACCTTTTGTGTAACGTCATGGTTCTTGAGTTGATCTAGAAGTAGCTGAGCTGCCCAGGACCTCCACCAGACTGAAGGCTAGGGAGTGGTTCTGSACCAGTTGAGAGTATGGAATAGGCCCTCAAATCTTTAGATTTCCTCTGCACCTTCCTTCTGTGGCCAGATAACAGACTTTTAGGACATTTTTTACTATATGCTTCTATTCCTGAGCAAAGACAAAGAAGTAATCATTTCAAATGGCACTCAGGAAGTCCATATAAGCAAAGTTAATCCTTTTTCTCACCTCTTCTCATCCCTCTGTTTATTAGCCTGCTATTATGAATTTTTAAAACTCTGTCCCCTTCTAATTGTTGCCTTTTTTTAGATTAAACCATTTACAGAACCTCGTCACTAAGGAAAGTGCTCCTCTTCTCTCTTGCTTCATCTATTTCAATAACTGTGTGCAGGAAATAACAAACAATATTCCTGCTTTGTTATTTTACCAGCATGGAATAAAACCCATTTTATTCCCATACCTTTTCATTGGACAACTGGTGAAGTAAGGGACGAATTACTAGAAGAATGTTTAAAATTAACAAAAGTAAATACTTAGAAATTACTTTGTCTCAATAAAAAGGCAGTCACAAGAATGCAGATTAAATGTACGCCTTAAAAAAACTCTTTATCAACAATTAAAGTCTTTGCAGCATGAATAACATCCAGAAGAAAACTGTTGCTAACAAATGTGAATGTTTTGGAATCTAGTCATGTAAGCTGATCTGTTCAAAGATGCAACATACTTGGATTTTAATCACCTTTGCAAACAAAAAATATGAATCATTCACTTGTCCTTTGTCTACTCTTTGTCTCATGACACCATCAGTTCACACATTTCTGGAATCTCAGCTGTGTCTGGAGCTTGGAGTCCAGCAATAAGAGAGAAGTCATTCCTCAGAGTAGTCTGCCCCCTGGACTACAGCCTTTTTTTGTGGCCCTTCGCCATCTTGTGGTCCTACAGAGCAGAGATGTGTGACAGCCTCAGGTGATATAGCGTGTGGTGCTTCACACACAAGACAATTAAATAGCTGAAGTTTGTCTTCAACCAGGGAAAACTGTTTTTATCATCAAAAACATGGTAAAGGAAGACCTACCAAATGACAGATTCTAGTCACATCTCACAAAGTGTTTCTGAGGAAGAAAGGGTCTCAAAGAAAGTCTTTTATTTAACTATTGTACTGGTGGCTCAAGAGGATGAGGTAAGATTCAATCTAAGCCTGCYCTAAAACTGTCTCCCTCAGGTCTACTTCTTGTTAGATACTTGAACAGTTCACAGCCTGGCATTGTGCCACAGCACTTCTCAAAAACAGCAATACCTCCGCTGTCTGAACAATGTCATACGAAGGTCAAGGAATTGCCAAAGCCTGTATACAATACTCATTTACCCTTATAAACACAATTTCCCCTTAATAGATGAAGATAGTTTTGTAGACACATTCATGCTGCTCCACCTTAAGCATGCTTACACTTAGGTTTCCTCCCTCACACGCTGTTTCACTTATTTCAAATATTGTAACATAGAGATTGTGACACCAGGCTATGATGAAAAAGAAAAGACAGTACAGCTATACCATAGGCAACTGTGTAGAATAACAACAGTCAGAARCTCAAAACCCCTCCAGTAAGAGTATTAAAAGATTATTTTGGAGAAAGATGTAAGTTACATGACATCAAGACATGTATTAACACAAATTCATGTGGCAGAACTGAATGATGAACAGTACTCTCTTGTGAGTCAGAGGTACTTGCAAGCATTGGGAAAAAAAATTCATGACAAATAGCAAACCTACTTATTTTAAGTGATCTCTCCCAAAAGGACCATAACCTATGATCGGCTCAGTTTTTTCTTCCATCACCAATCACCTAGAAATTTCAAAACTGTTAATGAATGACAGTTTGAAAAATTTTGCTTTGGAAACACTAAATAGTTTTATTTCAACCTTTTCAATGAAACTTAAACTTTCAGCAAGAGATGTACTTATTTGATTTCAATCCAGTTAACTGGTAAGTTGCATTTTCTAGATGTCATGTGTCACAACTGGATACATACTTAGGAACTTCCTGTGTTCTTTTCCCTATATAGGCCAGGCTCCATGGACAGCTTACCTCTCTTACAATTAAAACATGCTATGACAGACTGCAGAAAGTAACAACAAAGAGAAATTCACAGAGGATCCTTGAGACAGTTCAGTTTTGAGGGATGTAAACTTGAATTTCCCCAACAGGGAAATTCTGATTCATCTGTTATTTAGTGGATTTGAAATGAAACATTTCAGGGTACTTTTACAAAATGTAGTATTCAGATTTACCAGTAGGAAAAAAAAAAGTATATTTGGTTTGTTTTGTTAAAAATCCCAGTTTTCACAGAGAACATTCTGATTATGAAAGTCAGTTAACTCTCAGAGTACTCACTGGCATTCTGTTGCCTTTAAGCAGAGCGTTTCCTTTTCCTCTTTAGTTATTTTAGTTACTCACAGGTAGAGTTCATTTCTCTGGACACAGAGTGCTGTCTGAATAGGGGCACCCACCATCCTATCCTATCTTCTTCCAAGTGGTGGAAGATCAGCCCTATGAAAAAACTGTAGAAACATACTGTAAATGACTGTCCCTTCTATTAAGAGTTTGCCACATCAGCAAATGGTGTCTTGCTATCTTCCTTTACAAATGGGATAATCAGAGAGAGAGAACATAGGAGTTGCCTTTTTCTTACAGAAAATCTTTAACAGCTGGGAAAGGTAGCCATGTACCCCAGCCTTGTCTCTGAACAGCATCGCTCTTTCCTTGCTGGCAAATATGGTTTATGCTAGAAGTAAAGTTTGGATTCACAGTAAAGAAACAAATAGAAAAATGGAAAACTTCTAGCGGTGAACAATTCTCTCCTTCCTTCAGTCAATCAGAACAAATGCATGCACCTATTTTGCTGAATTATCACCTACCCATTATCATTTTAATAGCCTCTTCAAAGAGATTGTTCTCCCCTCAAACCAATTAGTTCCCTTCCTTTACTGTACAGTAAACAAACTTCCCTTTACTTATTACCTAAGTCAAGATTTCAACTTGGATCACAAGAAATTAAATATTAGCACTTATTGCACCATCCAGTTCCAAGAAGCAATTTCCACACAGCAAGATAATTAAAAGCTATCTTTCACAGCCTAAGATTTCTGTGGGATAAGCATGGCAAAAAGGAAAAAAAAAAAGATTCAGGAAGTAGGTTTTTTTTTCAAAATAGCTTTCCATTTAACAAAAAAAAAAACCTGTTCTAGAGTATGACAAAGAAATATATTTTATCCCTTCATAATCTTTCACATGTATACAAAAACCTGATAAGTTTCTTGTGCATAATTTTAAATTATGAAATATTTATAAAGAAATATATACAACATAAAGGCCTCTATAGTGTGGGAAGAATTTAAAGTGTAATTGGTTTTAAAGAGTACAGACTCAGGCAAACGCAGACTGCTTTTGCAAAATCTCATTGTACTTACACATAAAATGCTGAGAACTGCCTGACATGACAAATGTCAAGTACAAGCATTGAATTACTCCCCCTCGTCATCACTATGTGTATCATTTGACACATAAAGATAAGCCTAATGACTCAGATGAGACTAAGAAAATGAACAAAGGAAGGCTTCAGTAAGTACAGCTTGCAAAACAAAACACAGAGAGGGCTGTGCTGCCTCTGTAAGCATCTRAACAGAACACAAAAACATTGCCAGGATAAGCAGGCAAAAATAAAAGAGAAAATCTCCAGAGCAAATGCAAAACAAGTCTATAGCTGCATTTTTCTCAAAATTCTCTGGGACCAACCCTTTACAAACAGGTCAGTCAAGAAATTTGGATTTGGATTCCAAATCAAATCCATGTACATTTTATGTGAGCTCAAATACAGCATTCAGGCCTTTTCCAATGATATTCCGGAACCTTTTACAATATCATAGCTTACTGAAGCAACAAGTCATATACCTTTTAGGATAATAATGTGATAGGGTTAGTTTGCCAGCCAACTGACTACCAAAGACAAGTCTTCAGTGATGTACGGGGCTTGGCAGCTCATTCAATACTCATCACAATTTGAATCCATCACAGACAGCCATGAAAGCTACTTCTTTCAACTACACTGGCTTTTTTAAAGGAAGAGAGAAACGGTTTTATTTTGAAAATACTAACATCTTTTCTCTCTGCACATTACAGTTAGCAGGACAGCCTGTGCTGTCCTAATAATACCATACAAAAGGCATCTTGAGGAGACAAAAGTACAAAGTGAAGTGAGAACAAACATAGGTTTCTGCTCTTCTGTCTGGCAGGAGTATCTAAACAGAGACAAAAACTGGAGTTCATAGGCTGCCGTTCAGATTGTTAGTTAAACTGTCTAATTGATGCAATTAGCTTAGAGGAAGAAGGTCCTATACAAATGGTCAGTAGTAGCRATGAAGAGAAGCTTTGCTCAGCAGTACTTACCACTGAACACCTACTTTTTCTACCCTGCTGGTTCAGCACACGTGGAGTTTGTTTTTTTCTCAATTTTGTAGAGTATGCCTGCTCTGACTGAAAAGCTCCCATTTGCTTCAAGGGCAGCAAATTTATATTGACTCTGTGTGCTTCAGAAAGGCTCATTTCTGTATCAGATGGCTGATACAGCTTCATACATAGAGGGCTGAACTTTGTCATCTCGGTGTAGATGATTGTGAAAACTATGTATACAATTATTCAAATTGCTTGAGTTACTGTTGGTAGAGAAGGTTAATTCAGCTTAAACCCTTTTCTGAGGATAACCTGAGCCTAAATAGTACAATAATATAAATTAAAAACAATCACAGTAGCTGTATTTCAAGACCTATTGTTTTATTCCCAGCCTAGAATAGCAAAAGCTTCCCATTATTTGGAACAAGTAAACAAATAAACATCTGTGGATCTTTGCAACAGAAACTTTTAATTCTAACCTATGTCAGAGTTGATGTCTCAGCAAAGAGTAATACTTCAAACACTTCTATAGGAATATAACACAGGTAATAGTTCAGTGAACTTGCTGCCCTATAACAACTTAACAACTGAATGCATCAACAATACTAATATTTCTGATCCAAGATACAGCATTCCACTCCTGAGGAAAGGCAATGGACAATTGGTTGCACCAAGAGCATTGGACTATCTGATGTCAGGACAGCATGAACAGAAGGAAAATCCTCCAGAACATTCCCACTGGCATTCTGCAGTGGCCAAACTCTGTGGAAGACCTAATGAAAACATTTGGGTAAAATTCACCAGGGACAATTCAGAGATAATAATAAATAACAGTAACACATCAGTAAATCTCAGAACACTTTACAAGACAGGTATCATTCATGCTCGCAGCTAGAGAAACAAAGACAGACACAACAGTAAGAGCTAGTTTCAAAGCAGGGAGAGTTGTTCCAGCAGCTCAAAGGAATGGGTCAGAATTAAACCTGCATCCTCTTTATCTGTATTTACAGTATTTGTCCCAGACGCTAAATGAGCCTAACCCAGAGTTCATTGAAATAAACTGCAAAATCTCAGAGAGCCAAAGGAGATTTGCAGCAAATCTTACACACAGATCCTGATTCAAGCAAGCAACTAAGCACCCACTCAAGAGAAACCACTCCTTGAATCAAGCCCCAAACAAGAAAAGAGCTAACACCAGAAATAAAGTTCTCTATTCTGTCAGACAATCCTAACATCCATTTGATGACTGAATTACCTATCTAAAAGGTTTTACCACCTGTGAATGCCTCAACTCAGGCACTTGAGAAACACAAACTGTGAGCTTTATGGAGTAGAGCTACTTAGTTACAGCAAATGTAACCAAGTGAAACACTATTAATTTTACCATACCTTCATCTATTCACACTGCATCTGCATACAGTCTCTGGTCTCTCTATAAACTTCCCTCTTACAACATTATGAGCGTGTTCCATTCCTGTTAAAGTCCGACAGGACAGAGTGTTTGTGCTCTCCCATGAACGTGTCCTGTATGATTTCCAAAAGCTGTGTATATCCTTTAAATAATAATGGATGCATGCGCTGCTGGTCTATTAGCAATATATTCCCAATAATATGCTCTAGCGATTTAATTATAACAACAAAATACAAAAAGGAACTGGAGGTAATAATTCTCATTTCTTAGCTCACTACCTTGCCCTACAATGCTTCCTTCCACATGCAATCAAATAATCTAAATATTTAACTAAACAACAACCAGAGCAATGATTTGGAAACTGCTGGCATCAGTGATTTTAGACTATGAGCCACAGCTCATGACTTTTTTCCCTTAAACACTCTTGTTCAATAAAATGAAATTATGAACAAGGGACACAGAAGTTTCTCCTTGTTTTCTACTAGAAAACAACCAGCTTAATAGAGAAAATATCAATACTACACTATCTGCTTGACAAGAATGCCAGGAAGAACAGATGTGGTGCAAATCCTGAAAATGCCTTGACTTGCAGAACACATGCTTCATTCCATTTTGGACTCCATTATCACTGACCCTCCATCCATCACCTATTACTCCATTGTTGATGACTGACTGTGAATGTCATTTGAGTATGTGCTAAATCATGAAGCTGAATGTACTGGGTCTGGTTGGGATGGCTGTACTGTTGAGCAGTACTTGCACAGCATCAGGGCTTTCTCTTTTTCCCCCCGCCCCCCCTCAGTGAGTAGGCTGGAGGTGGGCAAGAAGTTGAGAGGGGACACRACCTGGACAGCTGACCCAAACTGACCAAAGGGATATTCCATGCCGTACAACATCATGCTCGGCAATAAAAACCGAAGGGAGGGGATCTGGGGGAGGTAGACATTGCTCAGAGACTGGCTAGGCCTACTAGCCTACTTGTGGGAGGTGGTTAATGATGGCCTTCACATCATTAGTTTGTGGTTTTTTTTCTTCCTCTTTCCTTTGTTTATTAAACTGTCTATCTCAACACACAAGTTTTCTCACTGTAGAGGGAAGTGTGGTGCTTAGCTGCTGTCTGGGGTAAACCCATCACGCTGAGATTAAAAAATAGAATTCACATCTACAAAATGGAAGCTCCCACACCGTATCAGTCTCCTGCAGCTACCGGGTTTGCAGGACCCCTTTCTGCCAATGCTAAAGATCTCCCTTCCTCCTTTGAGCAGTCTGGAACAGCGAGACACTATAAGGCCTAGGAAATACATGAGTCTCAGAGCCGTATTAGGAACAGTGTTGCCTTAGGTGGGATTGCAAAATAAACAGGACTCCAAGTTCTCTTTAAAGCTTTTACAGAGATTTAAATATATATTTAAAATTACAACTATGGGCAAGTGAATTGGTAGTAAAAATGAGACTGTTTTGAACGACTGATATAAACTGATCTCAGTGCCATTCATTGCTCCTTCTCGAGTGGAAATGCAGTGTGTTAATGAGAGATTCATTGGAGGGCACCAGGTGGTTTAATGGAAAATGAACAAGACTACAGTTTGCAGGTCTGCAGTTGTTTTTCACGCTGTCATTCCTCATGACCACTATGCTCAATGGAACTGGTCACACAAGACTTTCAGGAAGATGTCCAAGCTGTGCTAAGAAATAGCACAATTTTCAGTTTAAATCTTTTCAGAATGTCTCTGTAATTTTCAAAGGTGTTAGTCCAAGATTTTCTCTTTCTACTAAGAAAACTGTATCATTTTACTGTGTAGAGGTTAGTAGCTCAAGCTAAACATATTGCTTCATTTGCTGAACATAAAAACAATTCAAAAAATAGTTTGTCCATGTTTTTAAATGACCAGAAGAATTTCATTGTGTAGCTTGTCATTTGGATATAGCAACATCTAAATGCTAAGGTAGGTAGTAAGACAAACCCACCATCAGTGGAATGCCATAGAAATCAACAGGTCTCGGAGCTAGTGAGACTAAGCTAGTTAAAATGCTGCTGTTGCTCACCACCAGAAAAGGCACTGCTCAAATTTTTAGAAGAGAAGATTTTTTACAGATATTTAAAATCAATTATTCATATATTGAAATGCAAATTGCAGTATGTAACTATCGCTGTCAGGTTATAGTAATCTTCTCAAAAGCCTGCAATGCAGATTGCAAATGTTCATTATGCATGTACCAGCTTTGAAGAACCAGCTATTTATTAGCACTGGATCTTGTAGGCTGCACTTCAGTTTTTTGCTATTGGAATTCCTTGAGAGGTTTGCAAATATTTGTGATTTATTGTTGCTATTTTACTTATTTAGTGCCAAAAAAACTCTGAATGCTTTTTGGCATTCCCATGTGAGCTTATAACTTAAATACGGCGCAATAAATGAGAAGATCAAATGATAGATCACAGGAAATATTAGTATTCCTATTGCATTAGCAGTAAGTTCAAAATAACGGACACCACATGTTAAGGCATCTGTCCTGGTTTTGGCTGGGATAGAGTTAATTTTCTTCCTAATAGCTGGTATAGTCTACCCCAGCCAAAACCAGGACAGCGCCTTTGAAGCAGACAACGTATTTTGCAATACTAGGGAATGTACTATGCAAGACAGAAAGTACCTAAGGGAGATCGATGGTGAGCATGAGAAAAAGGGACAGTAGTTAATCGCACAGTTAGCTTGGTTAATCAAATTAAAAATTTGTTCCACGTATCTTTTAATTTAGTTCAGTTTATTGTTCCTTGGAAAATTGATTAAAAACATCAAATGCAAAAAGCTCTCAGAAAAGCTCTTAAGTATAAAACTACATCCTTCATTACATTCTTCTTTTAATTTCCTCCAATTTAAAACCCAAATTTGAACATACCTCTGGGGAAAAAAAATCACATGGTCAGAGGTTTCTTTTCTCCTTCTGAAACAACAGCCTTAGACTTCCTCTTCACCTTTCTGTGAAGATTTTATTGTAAAGTCACAGAAACCAGACATTTCCCTCCTGAAGCTGATCAGCTATTCCCTCCCTCACAATAATTCTTTACTGGGTTTTCATGCTAGCAGAGCCCTGAACAATGCCATGCTGTGCATTGCTTTATAGATAGCAGGTATGTTTCACAGCTGGATGATTTCACAGTTCAGAGCAGCACTCAACTAGGTAACAGATCTCAGTTACACTCCAGGCTGTCACAGGTGTCCAGGATGACTCTGAAAAGTCTACTGGACAAGACAGTTAACCCTTAATACACATTGCAAGCAACTCGCCTAGATAGTTTCAGTGACATTACTGAGACTTAATAATGTAAGTAAAGTGCTGATTATTTTTCCATTTGTGTTTCTTTTCTAAAATAGAAATACTAATTCTCCCTTTTTCTCAGCTTCAATTTGTCTTGTATATCTACATGATAACCTCTTCCGGGTAAAGACTATGTGTGTATCAAATGTGTGTGCAGTCACTGATAGAAATTGGTTTTGATCCTAGTGTTTTCAAGTATGAGGAAAGCAAATACATAATAAAAAGGGAACTATCAGTTTTGTCACAAAAATTAAAAACATTTAAACATTCCAGACTTCTGTTCACAGATCTTGCAGAAAGATAGTTTCAGTTATAACAAATGCCTGCTATTCAACTCTTCCAATACACTTTCTGTAGATTTAATAGTGAAGTGTTTAATTTATAATGCTGTTAATTGGTTAAATACTGTGACTTTTCAGCCTTCAAGGTTTTTTGCGTACGTTCTTCAGGATCTAACCTAATCCTCGTGCTCATCCTCTTTATTTGTTTACTTGTTTACTCCTCTTGAAGTAGATTGGTCAATACTGCAACTGCCAACTACTCCAACAGAAGTAATGGGTGTCATTCTAAGAAAATCAGAACAAAGAGATGCCAACTTCTGTATCCAACCATTGAGAGATTCAGAACCATCTGTGGGAATATTGACCTCAATAACTTAAGTTACTGAAAAATATGTTGCTTTTATTATTTTTTCCCAACTTAAAAATGACTGGAGATTTACTATTAAATTCCAGCTAAGATATTGATCAAACATGGTCAAAATGCTCTGTCCTAACATACATACAATTTACGGAATCACAACCATCTGTTATGAACAGTTCCGAACAGGATTTCTT
This sequence comes from Phoebastria nigripes, assembly GCA_035582835.1. NCBI lineage: Eukaryota > Metazoa > Chordata > Aves > Procellariiformes > Diomedeidae > Phoebastria > Phoebastria nigripes. Next base: position 203,379 of record JAYKAV010001444.1, on the reverse strand, counting down.
TAGTCATACAGACAAAGGTGTACTAGTCACTCAGCAAATGAAATAGCTGAGTGTTTGTTGAAACTCACTGTTAGATTGGTAATGCTAGTAAGTAAGGTTTGATACCCTGGTATTCTGGGTAGTGGCAAACAGAATCATGGCCTCTCAATTTTACAATGCGTTCTATTTCCAAATATATTTCCAGCTGGCTATCATTTCTACCGAAAAATTTAATTAAAAGGCCACTTTGGGAATAGTTCAAAAACAGCTTGAAGAGATTTGTAGGCTTTTGGTTTTTTCACCTTCTTTCAGGTGAAATAATCTGACAAAACAGTGTTCTTGATTATTGAAAAATTAAACATCTAGTGACTTCTGATAGGTCCCTGAGACTGCAAATGTCATTAATTTCAGCAATTCACATGCACATGGCAGTACATTACAACTCTGCAAAGGAGATTATTGTCATRTTAATCTCAAATAAGAATAATTTTAAAGGAATATTTTAGTAATTTAGGTGTCAATCTTAAATCTACTTTTAATTTTAGCAACCTTCCCTATACCTCATTTACTTACAATTTTCTTCCAATCTGCTTCTGAACTCACAACTAGCTTTTGACAAAAAGAGACTAATTTGCAATTTTTTTAAAAAATTTGTATGCTTCCCATATCCCTTCTAGGAATAGTTATCAATTTATAGCACAAGACGACCTTTTTATGTGAAGAAGTAGAAGATAATTCCAGTTTTTAAAAAAATATTAAAGATTCAGATAACTCCCTAGAGGTAAAGAGGAGAATACCACGAACATCAGTGTGTTTTAGTGGAATTGTAGTAACTCCTCATGTAATTTCTATAGTAGTAAAACAAATACAAGTGCCAATCCTTGGCATGTACTACAATGCTATAGCAGTTTTGTACTTGGATAGGCAGAGCCTGTGCAAGACTGTCTAAAGGATTCATAATAATATTTTTAATGTATGCAACTGAGGAAATCAATAAGATACATGCATTTGTTCTCAGGTTCAAATAACTAAAAACTATAGACTGAAAGACTTCATGCTAGCATGACTTCTTTCCAGAATATCTTCTGTCTGCAAAACCTAGTCTCAAGGAACAACTCTTAGAATTCATTCTAATGAGAGTTCAAAGTAAGAAAATGTCTTCTGGCCTTTAGTACAGTCCATCTCCATAAAAACAATGCTGTAGTACAGAACCTTGGCATGGCAAAACTAACAGCACCACAAATCTTCCCAATGCTGTAATTTATTCCGACATTAAAGAAAGTACCTAGAAAACTTTCTAGAAAAAGTATAAAATAGTATAATATTTCATGTAATATAATAAAATATAATAAAGTAAAATATAAAGATTTCCACCACCTTTAAATTAACTATAATGACAGATAATGAGCTATCAAAAGGAAACAGATGCTAAAACCTAACTTGGAACATGGTGGAAGGTCCTACTCTACCTATTGTATGCAATACAAGAGCACGTATACCATACAAAAACATCTTCAGTGAACATAAAAGCCACATGGTTGAACTCTCAAATGAAAAGACACTATTATTCTAAAGCTGCATTCAGAGCCCTATGTCTATCCTGCCTGTATGCTTATCATAGCACTATATTTCACTGAACTATCACATACAAATTACATACAGTTCAGAACTGTCAGTAGTTAGCTTACAAAGAGGTAATAGTAYAATTTTCATAACCATCCCCATTTTCTTGTTTCTATATTGTAATAATCATAATTTGATATTGTAATAACCAAATTGGTCTCAACAGCTACTGTGTACTTATAAACCACACAAAATGCACTTCTGTTGTATTTTGAAGGACTCTCATCATCACCAAAACAGTACAAAAAGCCACAAATACAGACAAAATATCTTGACAGTGGCATACTGCAGTAATTAATTCAGCTTCTGTTACAGTCTGTGCAATATTTGTGAAGAGAAAGCACATTCGTCCCAGACAAATATCCTCTTGCTGTGGCTTTCTAACAACCTGTAAGAGTTTCTATAGGTCAGATAACTGAGACAGCTGACTTCTCCTTCAAACTTAGAGCAAGAAAGATCCACACAGAAGATTTCCTTTGATATATTAAATAATCAGGTCATATCAAACCAAATCCCACAGAATCTAAAATGGAACCTTGTATTCCTGCTTCACAATTATCTTTTAAAGCATAGTGCCATTCTTTGTGAATCTTGCTTTTCTACTAAATTTTTCTAATAGTCTTCATATTCTGAATAAAAGTATTGTAAAATACTAAATACTAAAAATGATAAAACAATTGAAACAGCATTGGAAAGCTTCTTCAAGTCTGTACGAATAGATAAAGTTCCGCTCTGTATTCTGTATCTTACCAAAATACTAGCAAAATATAACCTCAAATAGCAGTTACGTATTTCCCATAGTCATTTATTAGGTAAAAGTATGTCATTCTCAGAAAAGGAATAGTGTTCTGTCACAGACAGGGATATAAGCATCAACACGCCAGGGGGCTGGGCAGTGGGGGAAGAGAGAGGGGAGGAAGAAATGTCCTGAACAAACAGAGAGAATAAAGAAAATAAACAAAAAACTAATTACATCTCCCTAGAAAAATCTAAATAGTGAAAGTATAGCATTCATGCCATCCAGAACAATATATTATTCAATAATTAGTAGTGTTATTACTACTGTTAATAGCAGTAGCAGTGTTCTTCAGTCAAAAAAGTCCAATCCCAGATCACAATTTGTGCCTTAATTATGTATTTATTTGTTGATTAGAAAAGCATTTTTACTCATTATAGTACATAAGTACAGGCTTCATTTCACGTGCTTAAGAATGCACTTCATTTTAAATTTTGCTTACGTCCTACTGAATAAATGTTTTAAAGCAGAAAATTATTTGCCTATTAGAAATGAAAAATTCTCTTTCTTTTGGGGAAATTCTAGGTACAATAAATGGTTAAGGAATCTTGAAAATCGTAAGAGGAGGAAAAAAACCTGAGAATTTGGTCTGGATGAAACCTTACAGCTGTTTTGGACATTCAATTCTAGGCTTCGTTTTGAGCTTTTTATAGAGGTAAATACATCTGACAGATACAAACTCAAATGTGGATCTGAACTTGCCAAGAATTTGATTTGATGGTCTGCAGCTATGGTTTGTGCTCAAGTCATTTTTTACAAGTTTAAATATTGGGACTTTAAGGGCAGCAAGTGTATAGACTTGCACTCTTCCATAAAGTTCTGCTCTGTCCCTGTCCCAGTTTTCTCCATTCTTGTGTCCTTTGTGCTTCTTCCCTCTCATCCATCTTTGACCCTTAACTCTGTATTTCCCTAGGTACTTTATTCAGTCTGACAGTTCCCCAAAAATCTTACCTGTGGACTTCCACCTCAGCTCAGCAGTTAAGGTTAATAGCAATAGAACGATTAATGACAACAAAACAAGAATCTTTCAAAGGACAATGCCAACCTCATTCTTATGAGCTTAACGGAAGACAGTAGTATCCTGTCTTTTTTGAGCTATAGAGTCAGGATGTGTAGACAATAATAAAACATTTAGCTCACAGCTGGAGGGAGAACTCTGCAGAGCTGAAAGGTTATTTTTCTAAGACTACTAAAAGATGATGTTCTCTTGTGCCCATGGAAGACAGCATAGATATCTTTCTGCTGCCTGCATGGTATCTCTGGGCCAAAACAAACTCAGCCATAATTTCGTCGGTCTGAGCAATCTCCTTCCTGCATGTTAAAATCATGTAAACAATGCAACAACAATTCTAGGAGGGGTGTGGCACAGAAATGTATCTTGAGATGAAACTGTGACCTCAGATCCCAAGCTCAGCTCCTGTTCTGATGTACTGACGGTATTTCATGCAGTACTCACCCTGTTTTTCCTTAACTATTCAGCTAGGTGAACAGATTGACTCAATTTATTTCATTATTCTCTTTGGCATCATTAAAAACATTTAAAGAAATACAAACATTTTATGCATCATAAACCCACTGAATATACTCAAAAGATTAGGAGAGAAGGGTTTTATATTGGGAGAAAAAGTAGAGGGCTTTTTGATATAGCTGTTGTTTGGGTTTGTTGGGTGGGGTTTTTTTTGGTTTTTTGG
>JAYKAV010001444.1:145116-199274 GCA_035582835.1 Phoebastria nigripes | reverse complement strand
GGGGGGGTGCGCAGGTAGGAATCAGAAACAAAACATGACTGCAGCTTCACTGGCCACCAACTTCCATAGCTTTCCCTGTAGTTTTGGCATTTTGCTAGCACTTGAAATCACTATTTATTTGCTCAGGGTTTTTTTGTTTCTTTTATGTGGGGATAAAAGAAGTAGTAATCAAAAGTGTCTCAATATATTACCAGCTTTGGTGCAGTATTGCCTTTTCTCCCTAAGCATTAATACACTTTATAAATAGACATGTGAATAGAAAAGATATAAAAATGCTCATAAAGTCATAGAGTGGAACAGGAAATGTCTTGGTTTTATTTTTCCCCATTTTCCTATATTTGGAATAAACTTAATTTCTTACTCCTCTGGAAGCTTCCATCTCTTTTCTGGCATTCTCTGCAGTCTGTTCAGACATAGTTGAGATTTCAAAGTGAAAGACTGCTACAAAACAGATTATTATTTTGGTTAGTATCTGAGAAATCAATGAATGCTTAGCAATTAGCATTGGGAAATAAGGTGATTTTATTCCAAAAACGATCTTGTATTCAAACCACAATTCACCTCCACAGTTTATATGTGAGATAGCCCATCCTCTTCAATGTTGTAGTTCATTAGCACATCGTATCTGTCCCCTTTAATTTTTTCATCAGCTTGCTGCTACGTCACAGCCCTGCTAACCTCTCTCCTTGTACAAAGAAGAGCAGACTCTAGAATTTGAAAAACTCTCCTTGAAGCTAGGAGCTGCTTTGCAGAAATTGGTTTCCTCTGCAGAAAGCCCTCTAAACGCAGCTATAATGGAGATTCATCGTGAAGGAACTGTGCAGAATTGAGKGTATCTGTCTAGCTCTGAAATCACAATCTGTCCAATAAAGCCACCCATCCCAACAAACACCTATAAGGAAGCCTCCACATAAACTGAGTTCTAGCTTTGTCCCCAACATTATTCATGCACCGGATGCTTGTCTGAATTGAGTACGATACCACCCATCTAGTGCCTACAAATGAACATATTATTAAGGTCTTTTGTCCAGCATACTTATCTTTAAGGTCTTTTGTCCAGCATACTTATCTATGGAACACAGCTTCAGCGAGTAGAAACACCTGTGTATTGGAGATACATCCTGTAAGGTTGATAGTCCTTAGGTGAATTTCCTAGGAAATTCACCAAGGATAATTTCTTCAGGGGATCCTTATGAAGGCAGTGAGCCTGAAGTCTGCCTTCCTATGAAAAGAGTAATCCAGTTCACGATACTGTCATGACTTTATGATGCTATTTATATTTTAATTGGAAATCCAACTCAGGTGACTGTTTTCTAATATTTTTATATTTTTCTATGCCATAATAAGAACCTTAAAAACATACATACAGGAAAATAAACTCTGTTTAAAAACATACCCTCACAGTATGCCTGGCAGAAGGTGTATCTCCTACAACAAAAGATGAAGACCGTCATAAAAGTTCTACTTCTGCTGACGATCCTGTGTCAAACCTCTTCAATCTTTCCTCACTAGAACCAGCTCCTAATCTGCTTGGTACAGTATATATACTCTGCATACTAACCACATAGATGCCTTCTGCATATAAATGGCAACAGAGAAAGCAGAGACAGCATTTCAAAGGTTCAGATATTTTATTTAGATATTGCAGCAATGGAGTGAAATGATGATTTTGGGTATGTAGCCAGTGATAGCTGGAGGCAGCAAGTTACATGACCTAAAGTGGCTAATGAGACGGTGAAGGACAGAAGAGAAGAAGGAGACTGATGGATGTGCTATAGCTGGGTTGAAAAAATATGTTTCTGGGCACACCATGCTGGGCTGTTGTCAAACATTCATAAGGGAGCTAAATACTCAGGGCTTCATCCCATAAATGAGTCCAATACCCACACATTCAGACAGCGAACAGGGAGCTAGCACATCTGCCGTATAATGACAATAGCAGGAAGAGTTATCTACTGTATGCCCAGAGAGCTAAAAAGTGTCCTGTGGAGCTCAGAGGAGATTCCTGATGGGCAGCACTGAAGCCTGAATCCATTCTCCACTGAACAGACACAGCAAGAGCAGCAGGACTGTAGGCATTCCCTGGTGGCTCTTCTAAGGCACCTCTGCTCTGAGCTACTGAATAAAGGCTAGTGCATGAGCCAGCTTTAGGACTGTTTAACTCCAGATTTGTCTACATTGCAACTTAGAAGTGAGACTGCAGTTCCTGCAAACATACCCATTATCTCTTAGAACTATCTAGATGAAGTGATTATGAAACAACCACTGTGGCAGCACAGTCTACCACATGGAATAAATAAAACCTTTATGTAGGCATTGCAAGTTTTTAAAAGTACTTGAAAATTATCAAAATCTGCAGTTTTAGACACATCTTTACAAGTAGCAGTTACACCTCTGGATTTTGGTGTACACATGTGCACAATAGAGCACCTACATTAATGTTTATTTCAGATCAGTAGCATACTTTTGAAGCAAATATTCCAATTGTTGCCACTTATGGTGTTTTAGTTTGAATTCTGGAACAGTCTTTGGAGCTCATAAAATGGATTTTTTCAGATTAAAATAAACTGGGAGATGTGCTTCAGAAGGTCACCTAACTTATTATAGTAGTAAATGGGCATTCAGCCACTAGAACCAGACTAAAGTTACTGGATATAAAAGAACCCGGCAATTTGTATGGTAGTATGTCAGGTCCTCAGCTCTGTTTTGCCCTAAACATCTGCTTCTTTTGGTTGAAACTGCTGCTTATGTATACAAATACAGAGAATAGAGGACAGGCATTCAGATGCCATCAGGATTCTGCTCACTGATTACCACTTACAACTCACCATTTTTTCTGCATATTCCTCTGTGGGCTCATTCTCTAAGAACAAAGTCCACAAATCCAAGTCCAAAAGTTATACAAATTGAGAATGGAAATATAAATAGCTCAAGAATTGTCACTCCCTTCTGTGCTGCCTTCCCTCCTCCCAAGTTCTGCAATTAAAAGTTATTTTGTTCCTAAAAAGAGTTGAGTTTTATTTTCTCAAAGTATAGCATAGTAAGAACATTGCAGGGCTGCAAGCAAAGACAGTGGAGAAGCACTCAGAAAACAAACTAAATATATGAATGCAATATATTTACAATACCTGAGAGTAAACATTTGTAGAACTGAGAAGAATAAAATCACGTATTTTAGATACATATAGGGATTCAATGGTGGTGACTGGCTCATTATGACACTACCTGCAGTGGCAAAATTTTTATTCTTTGAGAATGGATTATGTAGTCAAATACACAATTGGAAAGCTGGCTAGGATATTCCAATTTCAACATGTATTAGCTAAAACTCAGACTTGTTGAGGAACAGAAAGCAGCAGGATAAGTGAAGGAAGACATTAATACATGAAAAAAAAGGCCATATGAAAATTAGCAACTTCATTGGAGAATTTGGATTAAGGTTACAGATGGAATGGTAAAAAAAAAAGATAATGGAAGTGGTTATAGACCTCTGGGGCATGATGAAAAAAGAATTCTGCCAATGTTTATACAGCTAACAGAGGCTTTTAAAGAGACTGTATCATTGATCACATGGGATTTCAGTTACCCTGAAACTGACATTACAGGTAATGGCATAATATCTTAGGCAGGCTGATGTTTCTAAATGTGAAAAACCTGTTTTCCTGCACAGTCTGTTGAGCAGTCAAAAATATCAAATGCTATTTTTAATTCAGTTCTGGAGAAATAATATGGCATGATAAAGAGGACATGCATTAGGGAAAATCAGGGGTCCAGTCAGTGTCCAGTTCATCACATTGTAAGTTACCTGCACACAAAGAATGGAATTTGTTTGCCTTTCAAAAGGCAAGCAAAAATGATTGAAAAACATATACTGAAATACAGGAAACCTTCCAAAAGAAATGGTGAACATGGGTGAGAGAAGTGTGATGTTACCTCCACAAGGAATACCTGCTAGCAGCAAAACAAAGTGTTTTATTTTGATAATTTGCTTGAGGTCTATTTTTCTGGAAAGATGTAAGTTCCTGCTTCCTGACTCCAGTCATGCTTCCTTTCCTGACTACATTAGGTACATCTCCCATAAAAGAAGAATCCCAATTTTGCAGCAAAAAGAAGTGAAGAGACAGCGTTACTAAGTATTTTGAAAAGTGATTTTTCTCACATTTTGAAGTGATCTCACCTTAAATGTACATTCCTTTAGCAACTTTGGATATTTGTCTATATTATGACTAGGGTGCCCAATCCTGGGAGATGCTAAGCATGTTCTAAGTCCTGTACCTTCATTCCAAGCCCTTTCTGTTTTTACTTAGAATAGTGCAACTGCTCTAGAAAATGGGATAGAGTCAGAATCTTCTATATCAAGTGTCTCCTGTGAACTAACAAAATGCCCAAAGTAAACCTGAAGGGTCAAGTGGATACAGGAGCTTTCCATGGATCTTCTCAGCACTTTTGTTGGCCTGGGTAACGTCCTACCCAGAGTATGCTGTTGAGCAGCACCAAGCATTATAATGCAATGTACAGTCTTACCAGTTTTACTATACACCTATAAATTACAAACTGTGATGAGCTACCTTGATCTGTGACAAGGAACATAAAAATGAAATGAAGCGATGTTTGTGTGACACATCTGAAGTAAAAGTTCACTAGCTCAACCTTTGTTTTAATTATTTTTTAAATAAGAAGGTTAAAAAGAAAGTGCTAAAAGAGCATTTCAGGAGAAAAACCTTGTAAAAGCTCGTACTACCTGACTCTTCACTGCTCATGCAACTTTTCCCCTTTTTGAAATTATTATCTGTTGAGGAACTTTCAATGGTTTTCATCTACTAAACTCATTAATAAATGGAACACCAGGTATTTGTTCTACTTCTAGTGTATCAAGAGCCTGACTGGTATTCTATCTAACTTTGAATATAGCCCATGATTCCCTTTTATTTCGGTGGGCTAAGTCTTTGACTGAAGAAAACTGCCACAGTCTCATCCACACCTCAGGATCCAGCTATAGCTGGACACTTGGAAAAGTGTCCTGTATTTCATCCATTGTCACTGGAAAAAGAGAGAATGGCTATTTAAAAATATGTTCCTCAGCATGCAACGCTCTAAAAGATAAGCAAAATTAGTATTTTGTCATACATAATCATGGCTTACAAAATGTATACTTCCAAAGGAAAGTTTGGAAGTTTAATATTGAAGAAAAGATGCTCACAGGAAAAAATTTCCATTGTCTATAGTAACGAATAATTCTCATTTTGGTAGCCCTAAGACAACTGACAGAACTAGAATCTTATTGTGCATGGTTCCTTACTTATACAGAATAAAAGTCAACCCTGCCAGATTTCTTGTGTAAGAAAGAAAAAAAAGAATGTGATAGGCTTATGAAAATGCAATGCAATATACAAGAGACCAGCACCAGCAATGGAAGACACGCAAGACAATCTGCAGTAAGTTCTTCCCTAAATGTTGACTGAGTTTCTGAGCTGGACACCAGCTGGATTCCATAAAGGAGTGTGATATGCATGACCCAGCATGAAATTGCTTTTTACTTGTGCACACGTAACAAAAATATATACTATGGATTTTTATTGTCTGTTTCCACCCATATTGCTCAGACTGGCAGAAATACTACTGTATTATTTCAACCTCATAAGTATGTATTATTAATCAAAGTCTAACTGCTCTTTTGAAAATGAAGTGGACCTCCGACTGTCAAAACACAGAAATAGCTAAACCATGTTCAGAGGGAAGACTTGACAGAACAGTATGTGCCCAATCTTTTGCTGAATCAGTATGAACTTTACTTAGAAATAGATACTCTGGTGAGAAAATGTTAAACATGAGACTTTTCTTCAACAAAAGTCAACATTTTCCTAGAAAGCAATAAACCTCATGTAGCCAAAATAATCTGTATGAATAAATACCACCCCCCATAACACAAAACATCAGGCAATGCAAAAGTATCAAAAGGCGCTTTTAAAAGAAACATCCAGTTTCTTTTTTAAAAGCACGTCCAGCACATAGAACAGAATCCCTTTGTTAGAGCTGACAAAAAGAAGTTAAATTCCAATGAAACGTTATTTAACGAGATTTGCAACCACTCTTAAATTATAATCTAAGTTAATTTGATCTGATGGATGGCTGCAATAAAATGAGCAAGGTTTCCACTTATTCCCATTTCTCCTCCCACATTCTGACTCATCTGCCTCACTGCTATACCATTTCCCCTCATTGACCTGGCTCTTGTGCTTCCAGGATCCTTCTCTGCACCAACTAAACTCACTAAAAAGGCAGGAAACTGTCCATTATTTTTTTTCCTGCTACTTTTCTCCCTATGTAATGAATAAAGCCACATCACCAGTTGTGAGTTATATCTGTCCAGGAATGGGTCCCTGAACTCCACAGCTGACACAAGGTAAATGCTAGGTGCATGAAGTGAGGAATCGGGGGGGAAAGGGGGAAAAATATAGCAGGGATGAAAAAGCCCTTCCTCTTCATGTGAACGAGCTGTTACATTGGTGGAACTGGTGTCACTAATGGGCGGAATTATGCTGATAGCTTAGGGTTAATCAAAAAGACCAGGAAAGTAAGAACATTGGTAGCGCTCAAAGCAGTACTTGGTGTTAAGCAAGGGAAGATTTGATAGGCCCATGAAACAAAAGAAGAAAAGAATTAATAGCATCTTTGCAACAGAGAGGGATCAGTAGATTATAATGGGCCATAGCACAAACGCTTCTGTTGCTGCCCTGTTTTTTTAGTAAGCAGCAGTTACAGATTTTACTTCCTAGACTTTGAAAGCACTTTGTAGATCTCCCTTGAAGACTGAGCTTTAGATTTGAGAAATGGGAGGTCTGAGATTGGATATATGTGAAAAATGTTCTCTCTAATAAAGAGCTGTCTACTTATCTGTGTAACCACATTCAGGACTTCACCCATCTAGTTCCTTTTCCTATCTATTTGGATAGATTTCAAGAAAGAAAACCAACACTCTTAGGAGGAATAAAGCATGTAGCAATAAAACAGAAAGGCAATTTCCTCTCTTTAGCTGTAGCACCAACCACCATACTGAAGATATGCAACTAGTAGTTAATTCTGTCTCATCTTTTATTACTATGCAAATAAGATATGCCAGAAATACATGTACACTATTATTCCTGCAGGCTGATTTGAAACAAACTCTCTTTATTTAATAAAATAAAAGTTAAAGGTTAAAGTAAAATTAACTTTTAAAGTGAATACTGTTATTAAGCCAGTGACATAAGGTAAGAATACTGTGGTGTTCAGACCTCGTGAATATGTTAGAGAACTTTGTATAATGCTGACACAGAACTGTCTGAAGAAATCTTCCATATGGTATACACTGCCTTTTGCTCTGCACATGGATGTATTTAAAAGTTTAGATACTTTAAATAAGGAATGAGATTCTATTTGACATCATATTCCACTGAGGTTCCTCTAAATTATGAAAAGTAAGCCTATTTCTGCATATAAACCTATGAGCAATTGCTAAGATACTTCTCAGATACTAAATACGGTTCCTTCAAGAGTCATATTGATTTACAGAAAACCTAGAGATTGGGAAAATATTAAGAATTAATCAGTATTTTAATTTTCTTCAGGCCCTGTAACATTTAACCTAGTTAAGTACTGCTTGAAGTTAAATGTGACCATTGAAATATGATAACAAGTGGCAGAGAGAACTCTTGATGAATGTTACCATTTGATGTCAGCTGTACTTCAAACACATTGCAGTTTAATACAGTTCTGTACTTAGGATCTGTTAAGTCAAAGTTTGAAAATGCTGTAGCACATGAAGACAGGTGACATGATACCAGAAGAAATGTGCCAGAATTTAAATTTCTGGCAACTCAGAAGCTCTTAGAACAACGTGGCAAGTGACTGGATGCCTGCTCTGAAAATCTAGAGTTCATTAAATACCTTTTACTCCAATCTAGTATTCATAACGTTATATTTATTTATATGACTTTTGGGTGTTTCTAGTTAAAAAAAAAACTCTGTCCTCTCTTTCTACTATGTAGAAATAGAAACTACTAGGAGCAGCTCCTGGGTACATGCTGGGATATCTGGGATTTAAATGTGTAAGTGCTGAATAACTGAAATGAAACACGGTAACGCAGTGTGTCCTTATCAGCAACAACTCATGATTTTGGATGACTAATTTGAAATACCCTTAAGAGGGCTTGATTTCCAAAGGTAGGTGCTTAACGCTTTCTAATAAGAATCACAGCTCTGTCATGTTTTTTAGTATGAACAATCACACACTGGAAAAAACAGTCATTTCTGAAAATTGAAGTCTTGAACAAACTGTAAGATGCAGGCCTCAAAAACATACTGTTTAAAATTTGTTGCTGTTCTTCCCAGCAAATGACCACTCTGTAGAGAGGCTTCATTTACGTAACACTTCTGGGGGGATTCCTATCCCCTAACTTCAGGAATCACAGTCACCCATAAGTACTTCCTCTACAGTCAGTGAGGAGTGATAGGTAAATTGAGAGGGCAATCCACCCCAGAGATTCAGACTTTTCTTAGGATAGGACAGATTATTCTCTCTAGGCACCTCTCAGCTAACTGAACTAGACAAGTAACTTCAGAGAGAGAAGTGATGGATGTGGAAAAACACAGTATCTTTCATTAAGCCAACTAATACGGCTGGAAAAAAAAAATCTCAGGCACACAAATCCTTCACATTAAGTAAATAATCAATTTCATCATACGTAAATAAAAGCACCATAGAATAAAGGAGGATGAAGATCAATAATTAACATATCTAATATATTTATTTGGTGGTCAGATCTCATTTAAATTTCATTCAAGCAATGTTTCTTTAGTTGAATACCATTGATTAATGAGTATTAGAGAAAACATGGGGGTTTGGGGGTTTGTTTTTTTTTTKTTTTGGGGTTTTTTGTTTGTTTGTTTGGGGGGTTTTGGTTTTTTTCAATATAGAAGTCCTGAAAAATCATAAATCACCTCATAGAAGCACAATCTATTTCAGTCACTTAGTTTTCAAAAGATACATTAGCTCTCACTACTCAAGATTCATTAAAAAACTCCATGCCCTTCACTGATGGTTAAAAGCTGCCTTGATCCCTTCAAGAAAGTGTCACCTCATGAATATCTGTGACTGTTTCACCTGAGTGTATCTAGCATCAATTTATGCTTGAAAAAACTTGCTTTATAAGACAAAGCTTTTTCAAAATTATCTCCTTGAAGCTGGCATAGATGTGTGTAAGAAATATATTAAAAAAACAAGACAAGGACAGACAGCCATCTGCTTCACTTTGTTGTTAATGCAGAGAAGAAATAAACAYAAAAAATACCTTAAAATAACAGGTCTCTACAGCATGCATGACAAAAAGTCAGTACTGCAGTTCCTCTGGCCCCTCTCCTACTGGCTAGAAAGAAAAGGCCAGTTCTAGCTGCCCCTTGGGACTTCATGGCTTTGGGCAGGAATACGTGGAGGAGAGACTGTGCTCTCTGGCCTGAATTCAGCCAGCTGCTCTTTACAGTTAATGCCTCACACCATTTTGCAGCCCCAGTTTCTACAGTAAAAAGATCTCCTCTAGGAACCTGTTCCCAAGATGGTTCATTAGCATAAAACTCATCCCCTTAAAGGTCATGTGGGAAGAGTAGATATATGTTGTATGTGTCTCAGTTACTGTAAAGATGACTGAGGAATGTTGCCCGAGCTAGCTATTTAGTCACAAAATTAACTGCAATAGTTTGAAGGGAAATCAATTCACATCAAGCAAACTGTACTGCTAACTGCGGCATGGACCCACTCCATGCTATTTTTTCCACTGTGACGGCATTAACAGCTTCTTAGCCACCTTGGTAAGCAGGCTACCGCTGAGACAATACTACTAATACGACTTTAGGATTGAGTGAGCTTGAATGCCACAACGATACAAAATGCAAAAACCTTGATACCAACCTACTACTGGAAAAACTAGGAGGGGACAAGGTGCGGAGGAATAAGTGAGGTGCTTTCATATATCCTTAAATTACTGCTCAGTTTATCATGTTTCCTGATAATGCCTTCCTAGGATTTTGCACCTTCAGTAAGGCAATACGACTGCAGCATTAAAGATACACCAAGCACGTGACTGGGATCTCTCTTAGCTCAGAAGGGAGAACAAAGGTGAGGAGAAACTTAACAAGCATCAATGGGTGGGTGTGTGGTCTGTAAAAGTTTTGAAATTCTATGGATAAGCTTGGGTCTGTGTCTTGAAAAATGGGAAAGTCCAACAAGTCCTGCGCTGGTGATCAGGCATTAACTGATACTGTTACCTGATTCTACTTCACTACAAGACAGTTGTCTTTTTCCACACGTGAAGAATAAACACATGCTAAAACAATTGGTTTCATAAAGAAAATCATAAAGAAAGACTACTTTATAAGAGTTCTGGATTATAACAGGCTACAATAACTGTTACCATAAATACAGTTTGCTTTCACATATCAGAAGGGCTCTTAAAAGCCCAAGTGAAAACAAAGATCCCTTAGTTTCATAGCTGTGCACACAGTAGTAGGACAAATGGATAGCGGAGGACACACAATTTCTCTTGCTTAGTGACTTTACTGTCCATTGTCAAAACTGCAATAGCTATTAGGTGTGTACCATTGTCAGTTTTGTAGATTTTAGCTCTATTTCCCCAGATACATTTCTTTAATCTCCTACTGCTGTCCCASTGAATGTATTCTGAACAGAATTTAAACAAATAAAGTAAATATTTGTACATCTTGATATAGCAGAATATAAGATTTGCTGTAAATATTTGTTTATTAAAATGCCTCTCATAGGTATAGTAGCATATTAACTGCCAAGACACTTGACAAATCAAGAGGTATATTTACAGTTAGGGTAACACATAAGAATAAGCAATAAACAAATCATAAGAATATGAGGCATAYGTAGAATGTGACTGAAAGTGAATGGTTAGCTGATACCAAATGATTTAAAGGTTTTCAGCTTCAGTAAGGCATAACCAAAGGCATAAGTTTATTGAATGTGTGTGCCTCTCAGAAAATAAATTACTCCTGCAGGCAAGATTTCAGCAGTGTACGTAGCTTGCTATCTTTGGGCACAGTGCTCAGTACCACTTTCCTCTCTGCTCCCTTTGGTGCAAAATCAGCTGCCCAAAATGTTGAAAACCAGTGTTAATTGAGATTCCACCAGTTACTATCCCCRTGAGCCTCTAATGTCACCTGTCCTTCAAAGAGGCAATAAAAATAAAGTAGAGCGAAGTCCTTTTTCTGTACCATAGGTCCCACTGCCCAGATCAGCATGCATGCAGAAGCAGATGCACACGTGTCTCGGCAGGGATTTGAGAGGTAAGTAGTGAGCCAGCTAAACAACAGCCCCAGGGCTGAGGAATGCGAATAGACCAGATAGTTGTCCGTAGCACTGTAGCACAGTGTAGAGCATTAGAGTAGTTTGCATCTGCCACCAGAGCAACCTCCCTGAACCAGTGCTAGGCTTCCTGTTCTTCCTTTGATTCCCAGAGACATTCGAGGCCTCCGTGTCTTTTGGTCCTTTCCTCCTGTCTCCTGCTACGCACACTTTGGAAAATGTTACCATTGAAGTGAAAGAGTGTTCTTGCATGCCTTGATAAGCAGTGAAACAGTTAACATCACCTTTTGCTGTACTGACACTGAGCAGCTGAGTTAGCACTCTTGTGCTTTAAAATTCTTTTCCACGTTCAGAAATGTACAGAAGAGGGGGAGAAAAAGCAGTTAAACCTAGGAAAGAACATCACCTGTTTCTCAGACCAGTATCCTTGTCTCGCCTCCTTCTTCACTTGACAAAAAAATCTGACTGGCATCAAGTTTCGAAGATGGAAAACAAGGTGAGATTCTGATAGTATGTAACATGATACTCTTAAGAAAAAATACACAGTGAAGAGGAGAGAAAGATGAGAAAAAGGCTGGCACCTATAGCTTCTGCTGCTCATGTTTTGTGGTTACATTCTGGCAGATTACAGATGTGCCTGGCCAAAACCCTGATTCATAATGCATTTGTTCTACTTCAGTCAGGTTGCTAAAATGCTCAAATGATGTATAAACTCACCCCAATTCTCAAACCCTGAACAACAGGTTCAAGACTTTTTAAAAAAATCTTTCTTTCTAGATTCTTTTTTATAACAAAATTTTTACATGTTCATGCAAGCTTCCATCCTCCATAACCCCTACTTAGAGTGGCTTAAAATGTCAGTCTTCTAGGCCCAACAGTGGCAATCTTTCAGAAGTCAGGAACTTCAGAGTTCAATTACGTTCGCAAACACAGTAAGCTGGACGTACATCACAGTCCACTATTATGCCACCTGACAAGGTCATCTGCATGGTATGAGGTGTGAGGTAGTAGGAAGCATGTAGCCTCCCTGAAAATCTAAATCTTCTGTCTGTTTTTTACCCATATTTGAGAAAATTACCCAACCAAATTCATAAATATCCACACTTTTTTTCTCTGCAGTAGAAAAAGCAAGATGTTTTCTTCCCCCCCATCCCACCCCCATGTTCATTGTCATTAAGAAAGCAGCACTGGAGCTAGGTATCACGCCACACACAACCTTCTGCCAGATGTCACAGTCTGATCAGATGAAAGTTTGTCAGATCACATTCTGTTGAAAAATAAAATCCTTGATTCAACGAAGTGTTCCCTTCATGGTGCATTACAATCCCACTGCAGAGGCCAAGCTCAGAAACCTGCAGTACACAGCCTTCCTCGGCAACTGACTCTGACTGGGTTTCAGCGTAAATTTGTATGACCTGTTTTCTCCTGCTTCACCACCATTTCACTTTTGCTGTTCCTCTTGGCCTTATTAGTATTACACGACTCATTTTCCACTTTTCTTACATTGGGCTTTGTCCCTTACGTCTGGTTCCCATCATCCTCCTAATCTGCAATCAAAACGCATGACCTCTGCTGCTTCTTACTTCTCATTCTGACAAGATGCAAGGCTCCAGGTCCTTTATCTTCTTCTGTCCCAGCTGCCTCACCCAAGTTAAAATGGCAAGGAGGACTTACTTATTACACTTTCCAAGTTTCAGCTGGCCATAAATCTAACACACATTACCAAATATGTTTATATCAGAATACTTACGTACAGTGCCCAGGACACTGTACAGGTATCAGTAACAAACCAAAACCAAGCAAAACTTAAGGTAGATAGGTGAATAATTATAGTTTCCCTGAATATTACTGCTGTACACAGTTTACGCACATAAGCTACAGGCTATCAAATGCATGAAAAGGCATTTTCCAAAATTACTTCTACTACACCACTTACGTTTTTCATTTGGAGACCAATTCAACCTCTAATTTCCCTGCACAGAAGTTTTGCTTCTGCTTAGCAGCAGAATTTTGAGCATCTGCCATTCTTTCTTTCCAGATGTCTACCATATCTCCATTACTTCCCCCATACGTGAATTAAATCATCTTTCTTTTCCAATTTCTCTAAACATATTGAAAGCTTTTGCAGACTGTCATCCTCACTGTCCCTTGAGGAAGGACTTTATTAAAAAAAAATCCTATTTGGTTTTGGATTTGTTCTTAGATTTCATATTTAATAATTCATTTTATAAAACTCACTGTATTTTTGCAAAGTTTAACAATTTAATCAGTTAAGGTCCCAAAGAACATACCTATGTTACTCTTCACTGACAATCCTCTAGGTAAAATCATACTATAAACAAACMCAGTAAGAAATAGGTCTCTCTCATGGTTTTAACTGAAGAACAGAAGTACCGCATTAATAAAATGCCACACTATAGCAAAGAAATCTCGATGAAAGAGTCATCAGTATCTCAAGCCTGCTTTGGACAGGAGTAGCATGTTATGGATCACCTCATAATCAGAGTTAGGACATTTTGGGAATAATAGTAGCTGTTATGAACATGCTATTCCCTCCCCTCGTAAAAATCTTAGTGAATGAAGGAAACTGGCTTATATTGCAGATTTAAAGTTGGCAGAAGGATTTAGTCTTATAAGTTACAGTTACTAACTTCAGGGTCCTACATAATTAAAAGTCAGATTAATACTTTGTCGTATTTTTATGAGACACCTGTTCTTTCAAATATTACTTTGATTTACTTGATTAAATATTTACTTGATTTATGTGATTACTTGATTTAATTCATTTAATAGAGGACAGGAACAAGATCTTGGCAGTATAAGAAAAAAAATCTCCTCTTACAACATTGAAAACTGCAATGATTTATGATTCACACAAAACAGAGAAATCAGATCTGAATAACTAGAACCACTCTGAAATGACTTGAACTATTACTGCAGAAAGGAAAGGCTCACAGCTCTAACATCAAGTTCAAAAAAAAGCTTTGAAAGAGCATGATGCTGTAATTCCATGAAAGGATAGTACATGATGGTGTTCACATTTCAACCCCATTTGCCACTCTACCACTTCTTAAAATGTTCAACATAAGAAAGTAACAAATGCTTTAGTAATTTTTTTTATTTTATTGTTTAAATATTATATTATGATTGCCCATTGAACAGTTCTTTTTTTAGGCTTTAAAGACATATTTTTAATGACAAAAATATTTAACTAAAATTGCTGTAGCAAACATACTATGTAGGTATTGATTGCAATTCTGTTACTGGATACAAATATGAATGTTTGCGAAGTTTAGAACTTGCTTTTTGGGTTGTGGAGGGGAGGGAATGTTGTTGTTTCTTTTCTTCACAACACATTGGTTCATTGTTTCCATCTATAATAGAGATACCAGGATCTGCCACACATTTGGCTTCAAAGAAATTAAGAAAAAATTTCAGCTGAATGCTCATTTTAAAAAAATTGTTTTAATTCAAATTGTCATAGGACAATTTAAGACTCCTATGGAATCTTCCATTTAATTTCCTTCAAAATGAAAGGATTTATCCTGGCAATGCATAGCTTTCAATACACTGCTTTTTTATACTGATTGTTAGCTGACACTGCTGTTGAGATTTTCCAGCATCATTCTTTCAATTCTTGATTACTACAGTATTTTTCATATTACCTTTTCTTCACATGCTAGTGTAAACTATTTAGAGCAGAAAAAGAAAACTCATAATTTGCTTCCTCCTGTAAGCATGAGATCCTTAGCTGGCATAAATCAGCTGATATATACCCACTGAAACCTTGGCCCATAGAGAGTTTAGGATTTAGCTGAGATGAGAGGGTTGGGTTTTTTAAAATATTTAAGTAATATTTTTCAACCTTGCAGTTTTCATTTATTTACTAGATGTCACCCTAGCCATTTTGGGTTTCAGATTACTAATAAGGTTACTAATTTCTGATGAAGGACACAGACGCTCCAGTAGGTGCTGATTTAAAATCCAGCTGAAAGATCTTTGTATAAATCAATTTAAAAGAAGCATTTAAAGATATGACTTTGGCAGCTTCCTAAAAAGAAAACTGACAGATCACCATTAAGAGCACTTGGATTAATATTGATTACTCCTTGGACTGTTCATTTAGGCTTCTAATTAGGATTGATTTGTTGTGTCCTTAGCAATGAAAGCAAAGATGGCACCTGAGAAAAATAAAAGGGTCGATGTTTTTTTTTTTAATTAATGTGAACATGCATGTCATTTGATGCAAGCAAGAACTTGTTATATCCTACACTTCTTTCTGTTCACACACACATATATACAATAAGCTGTATCATCTGAAAATGGGCTGTATCACACTCAGACTACATATATGCAACCAGCTGCATCTTAGTCAGAAACCTCTTAATGTGATTCTGACTATCTGAACAGAAAGCACCAGGAGAACGCAATGCTTCTTTCTCATAATGCCTGAAAGGAGACCTCACACATTCAGAGGGAAAAAGAGAAAAGAGATTACCAGGCCATTGAGTTTCCTCACAATTGATCCCCGTGACATTGGAAACTATTCTCTTATTTCTAAACCTTTTGTGTCCTGCTGCTTTCAGCTATCTCATGAGAGAGTTAAAATTCAAATGCAAGAGGATTAAGATCTCACAGTAGTTCCTAAAGAAACTTGAACTCTTGTTCCTCACTTCTGCACATCTATTTTGAAGCAACTATTTCTGCCTCAGGCAAGTTACTTGCTCAGAAGAGGCAGACAGGTGCTAGCCTGTAAGCTCTATTAATCAGCTGAAAGCAGGGCCGTTCACAGGACTTTGAACTTCCACAGTCTTTATCGGGATCAAAGAGTATTTAGCATTTACTTCAGTCAGGTGCCACTTCCTTCTCCCAAACTAGACATCATGATTATCAGCAATGTCTTTACCCGACCTTGACACCGTCCTCCAAGATTCTCTCTTCTAAGTAATTTTCCTTGGCCCTCCTGTAACAAGTTACCAATTTCTTCATGTACTGGGGAAATGCAGCAGCTGAGTCCTGTCTCCAGCTCCTTGCACCACGATTATCCTGCTGCCTCACTGTCTTTGTTTGGTAATCCCATTATGTTAACATTAATGTATCTTCCAGTTATCTGGAGGCTGTGAACCTAGTACTAYCTCTTCATTTAAATGCTTCAAAACCAAGCCCCTATAAACTTCAGTCAACAGTGGATTCTTTCATCACCTTAATGTAGTCTTCCTGGATTTGCACTGACATCATAAAACTGGACATACTACTTGCTATTAATGTATAGCTACAACATTGCAGTGGCATAAACCCATATAAAAATTATTTTGAATGCATAAAAATGTAAGCATTTACTAATAACCACATTCATTCAGGTCCCTTCCAATTCTGAAGTATACTATTATTCCTGTGGTGACAGAAATTACTGCTATCTTGTGATATCTTGAGAGCCAGTTAATTGACTTTGTACTGGGAGACAAGTGTCATTATCTTAGGATGATGATGCACTAATTGTGCAAAGTAGTCAACTGCAGTAAGTAGCTTTTGCTTTCTGGAGTATTTAAAAGCAATTCAGGGATTTATTCTCATTAATGGCAGTAACATTTGTGTATTCAGAGTAGAAGTAGAGCCTACCTCTGTCTATTTGATGTTATAATTGGATCAGGTAGGCTGTGATGAGCCACAGTTTATGAACCAACCTCAACCTGACTTAAAATTCAAAATCCAAAAAATTTCTCATTTTATATGCTAACTGAATCTCATTTATACCAGTTACAGACAGATTCAAATAATTTCAGGTAAACTTTGGAAACCCTTAATATATCTCACTAGCAGCTGTAAACATTATTCTTCAAAGGCTAATTTCTATGTAACTGTACTTAACATTAAGGGCTGACTGAACCACTGTAATACCAGGCAAGGTTAATTTGTCCTATTATTTATGCTTTATGAACTATTCAGACTATGGAAAGCTAGCAGTTTTCCACATCCAAGGAAGCAGCACATAAAGCATACAAATTTTAAAATTATTTCAACAGTGACATTTGTTTATACAGTTTGGAATGAACTTGACAAATATTTCATAGGTAGCAGTCCGGTATGTAGTGCGTTATGAGTCTGTGCTTCTCAGTGCTCACCAATTTGAGTAAAGTCATAGCAAAGGTCTCAAAGGTCTTGAAAGCCTTCGGGATTCTACTGATCTGGACATCACTACCTATGATTTCTATAGGAAATTGTAAAGTAACATAACAAAACCTAGAGTACAAGGACTTAAAAGTATTTAAAAAACAGTAGGCCTCCATACGAAAATCTCCACAGTGACCTTTCTTAGAGCCAGGTGTGCAAGTGAAAACTGCAGGTGATTTTTCAAGAATTTAAGAAATTAATCTGAGTAAAACTTTCCCCCCAACTGTGGAAAGGATTTTGGGGTAAAAAAGTGCTTTACTGTGTTAAAAGGGATTGCTTTAAAGGGAAGTGGAGTGTGTGCCTGTATGACTGGTGTTCCTAAAATCACAAACTATGATACAGTTAAAGAATTGTTACTCATACAGTTCACTGCAGCTGCAGAACTATTAAAAAAATGAGCACCACTCAAATACTTAAAATCTTGTTTCTACTGGAATTTGGATTCCAAGATAGTAAGACAGCACTAGGAAAAGCATAAACCTTTGTTACACTGGTCAAATTTCATCCAGAGTGAGACAAAAAAAACATTAGGGCCATGAACAAAATAATTTTGGTTCTCAGAGTGATGACAGAGTAGCAGCTTGAGCTCCAACAGTATTCTGATTGCCCACTCTGCTAACCACAGATTTTGCAATGGGGAGAAAAAGGCATCAGCAGTCACAAAGGGTGCAGCAAGTGCCCTCACTGGTGTTCTGGCAAAGTGCTTCTCACTCACTTTCACTTGGGATATGGATTAGTCTAAATGGATTCTGGTCTGATGTTTCTCATTACTGATTCATAGTTATTCAGGCTGCCTCCAATTATGGTTTGAAATCTTCTCCAGGGGATACAAAACTCATGTAAAGTGCTCACTCTGCTAACGCACCCTACATCTGACATGCAACTTTTCAAGGCAAGGGCAGACAGAGACTGGGCATTATTGCAGGCTTTTCCCATTTCCTAAATTTTCACTTCTAATAACATTCTTTGTTATGTATTCTAGGATTTTGTAAAGTCTCTGRATTAGAGTTCCTCATCATCAGAGCTGTGATCTCATCTGTCCATCACCTTAGAGTCAGTCATTCTATATCACCCTACAAAACTCAGCATCCCTTACTTTATTGTACAATGAGAGAGACTATGGAGTGCTGTAGAAGCTTAACTGTACTCTGAAATGAGCCTCGAAGGGCAAAGTGTTTAAACAAATAATTCTGATCCTTGGAATAGAGGGGTGTAAGAGTCCTGTACAAGTAGTAAATTGGTTTCCAATACAGTCTAATAATTGGCTGTCACTTTGAACAACCCTTATGGCAGCTGAACACCTAGGTAGAAAACATGCGACAAAGAAAGAAACAAAAAAAAAATTGAGAATGAGCCATGTTTGAATTTCATTTTTAAGGCAAACTCCTCTCTGCTTATAAAACAAATGGTAAAATATGGCCCCAGAAACCATGACATACTTTATCCTTTGTAGGAAAATAAAAGCCAGTATCATCCATTTTTAGGAAAAAGAATTAGATGTTTTTATAATTAATATCTGGTGGTCTTTTCTTTTTTACACCTGAAACTTGTTGAGAATTAAAATCGATCCTCATTAATTTGCCCAGTAGTCAGAGACCCAGATGCAGTACAGTGTTTGTACCACTTTGAAATAGAGGACAGCATGCACACCATCCTTCACTGGAGTGGTGCAAAGCGGGTCAGCATCATGGTGCCATTTCATCCTCTGTCCAGTTAACTAAACTCTGCCAGAGTGGTAGGCTGGAGAAATGAAGAAGTGGAAGGGAAGTGGAAGGAGAAATGGAAAGGAGGGAGTCTGTTAAATTGGTATGAAAGTGATGGAAGCCAGTTGCACCTTTTCTCTTCGCTTTCAAATCAAAAGTTGCCTGAATCAAGTCCTGCAAACAGAAGGGTCCAATCTGGACTCCTGCTGGCAGTTTACCATGTATCATTTATACAACTGCCTGCTTACAAATGTGGTTGATAACTATTTGACAAATCTGCTTTGAAACAGTCTGGTCAAGGAGCTTATGCAACAGTCATGGTGCCAAGAGACTGTGATTCCATTTTTTGCTTTATTGCTTATCTGCTATTCAGCCACACACAAGTCATTTTAATGCTTTGACTCTGCTTGCTTTCAAAATAAATCAATAACATTTATTTTCAGATTGCAGCCTTCTTCAACCATGTCACCATCCCGCAAACTCATACCACCTTAAGATACTCAAAAAAGCAATTTGAATCTGGGCCTACATACATGTTAAAGTCCAGCAGGGTGCATTGACCTGAGAGCCTCTAGGTACAATGGTAAAGCCACACGTAAGTAATAAATACTGTTCAGTTCTGAAGTTATACTCCAGCCCTGGATTTTCTCCATGTAGACAATCACTTTGGCTACCAAACTGTGAGTACCAGAGTTACAGTGGAAGGGCACCCTCGCAAAGAACCACAAGGACCAAACGTCATCTGTGAAACTGCGCGACAAGCAAATCTTGTGATAACATAACTCTGACAGGGGTTTAGTTTCTGATAAAATGATAATCCGGCTAAATATAGTGGCATTCTTTTTTCAAGATCCTGTATACTAGTAAATCTGTAAATAGCTTGCAAAAGGATCATCTTGGGGTTTCTCAGTTTCTCCCAGTTCCTGGATTTTCTGGGACTCATTAGAACTATTTCTCTTTGTAAACAGCTTCCATTGTGCACCTTTACACAATTCTCTAATGTGAACTGCTAGTCACTCTCTCTCATTGTTAGTGTCTGAAAATTCCTTGGTGCTTTTTATCATAGTAGCACTAGAGTAGGAGCGAGGAGGTCTGTTGGATTGAAGAGGGAGCAAAAGGAAGGGGAATTTCTCCATCTACTATAGCATGGAAAGGACAGGAAAGTTTCCCTCTGCTTTTCAATAGAAGAGTGGAAGCTGCTGGTTGCTCTTTTGCCCCTCTCTCCCAGCTGGCAAAGATGCATTGTTGTAATGAAACCTGGATGCTCTGGTCCCTGCAAGTAATCGGGCGGGGACGGTGAAAGAAAAGTTGCCTAGTTTGAATGAATGCATTTGTCTTTATGATTCACACAAGTCAACTGTTTCTGAGAAGAGCTCGCTACATCCTGACCGTGCCTCAAATGTCAYCAAACCTGCCTATTAGAACATCACTTGCACACACCACAGTTTCTTTTAAATCATCCTCCTAGGAAAGACCATGCTTTAAAAAAGAAAAAACACCCCAAACCCCTTAAGATTCCAGAGCAATTACCTTAAAAGCATTTATGTTAAAGAAAGTGCTATTGATAGTTGCTCATCAGCTTTCAGCACATGTACAGTACAACGAAAGGAGAACTAAATCTAGCTGTCTAATTACGAGGGATGCACTGAATTACCAGAAAACAATGCAGCAGCTCATTTTGAGAGCAGAGATTGCAGATATATGACATTTGACAGCTGAAGTTCAAACTGTATGTCTATCAATAAGGGTCTCTAAGTTTTTCAGTTGCAACACGCTTTTTACATGTCATACAATGTATAATATAATATGCTACTGCTAAAAGCTAAAAGCTAGGACACATAACTGCCTAATATAATGTTGCCTAAATATGCYGTGTTACTTAAAACTGAATCATATTTATTTCAAGCCTGGAATACTAAGATTAAAAATTTTTTTATAAAAAGGTAAATTCTTTCTGAATTGAAAAAAATTCTGTCCAAACTGAAAAATGAATGGGATAGTCATTAAAATTCTAAACAATTACTTTCTCTGTGCATCTATCACTGATATTTGGAAGGAAATGGAAAAATGTATTTGTTATTTCAAACGTGAGGTACTTGAAGCCATGTCCAAGTCTCTTAATCCAGTTGCATTAAAATTTGCTATCCCTAACATGTTTACAGACAGGTTTCAAAAYGCTAAAGAAAAAATGGCCATAGAAATAATTAAATATAATTTAAGGAAAAAAAAACACTTCAAATTCCAGTATTAATCACAGAAGCACACAACCTTCATCTACCAAATCATCCTGAAAAGTAGACAAAAAGACTTGGAACATGTTGAGAATGAAGCCAATGCATCTGGCATACAAAGCTTGCCATTGGGTACGCAGAGAAACATGCGTAAGGATCTGACTAAAATAATCCCTCCAGTAAAGACTACTTAGACATGGAAAATTTACAGGACTTAGGAATAGAGAGGACAGAAAGAGTAGCCTGCAAGAGCTTGATACAGTAGCCTTGTTTATACCATAAGCAGCCCATCTTGTGCCTCAGAAACCTCTTATTTTAAAAWCTTTTTAGTAAAATTTGATGACCACACCTGTATGGCTGAGACAATCATAAGACACTTACCAATGCAGACTAAAACTGCAGAAAGAAAGCACTGACACAAATATAGCCAGAGGATATCAAAGATGCTAAGAAATTTAGAGGGGCACAATGAGAAGATTAAAAACATTCCTCAGGATATTTTTTGCTTAGTTTTCAAATACAAGAATCCACAAATTTGARCATTTATTGTGAATCAGTTGACACACAGCCAAATTAATTTACTTCCCATCCTTCCACCTTAGTTTGGGATGGAAAGTCAGGCAGATGCCAGTACATTTTCTACTTGAAAGATTAACTTAGCTTCCACTGGAAGTTTTGTTCAGGATGGCCACCAAGGATTTAAGAAGGAAAAGAAGTATTGTTGAGGGAGTCTCATCGCATTTGTTTTGATTTGACACTGGACTACCACCGCTGACTTTGCTGGAGTTATTCTATTTTGTGCTAGTGTAAATGAGAGATAACTCAGTTTCATATACTTTAGCAGCTATCAGTTTTCACATCTACTGTAATCAAACTAGCTTCTTTTGCAGAAGCTAACTCTTTCCTATCTGTAGCACTTTTGCAGTTGACTAGTTTGATACCTGCTAGTGACAACTTTGAAAATGATCCACGAAACCAGCAGGTGGGCACTTGGCAGATTTAGACTCACTGCTGTTGCAAGCAACGGCCAGAAACAAAAATCAAAGCAAGGAGCAAGAAGCAGAGTTATCATGCTTTTAAAAATGTGTATAACTAGTTCCACAGAAAAAAATAAAAAAATRTTTTCCTCTATTAGCAATATTGGTTAAATGAAACAAAAACCGAGCTATTAGAATTATTATTATAAATTGCTCAATTTTTATTACAATACRGCTCAATCATCTGATGCACGATTCCATGTCAGCTGATTGCTATGAATATTATGGCACAACATAATGATATTGTACACCACTATCTTGTAAATATCAGATCAGGACTTGAAGAGAAAGTGATAAGTCGGAAGCTCAGAAGTATTAGCCCAAAAAAGAACATATTTTAGACTATCTAGCCATCTCCCAAAGCATGCTGTCTTGCCAGTTGTACTCTGCATGCATGCATTTGGAAGTAGCTTACTACCAATGACACATGGGAACATTATTATATGACCAGTTTAAATGCATTGTTTACATAGACACTTACAAATCTCCTACAAACGCTCCAGCAGTAACTTGCATCTTGCAACTGAAGATCATTGAGCTGTCACACTGGCCAAGCTTCTCCCTTTTATCAGGATATAGAGTGGCATTCTAGTGCTTCCACAGCTGATTTTTCCATGGTAGTAAACAAGTTTTACTACATTCAGATCGTATAGGGTTGATAAAAAGATAGCCAAAGAGCTATCAAAGATTACACAAAAGTAATCACATTCTGGTACAGCTATTTATATATATTCGTGTTTCTATCAATTGAATATTCTACATCTATTTACAGTGATCCTATATTGTTACTGTAAGAGCCCATTACACATTACACAGCTTGATTCGATAGTAAATAAAGAAGCTGGCCCCCAATTTTGCCACAGACGTACAATTTGAGAGTTTATTTCCCCTTTCACATCAAAATTTCTTTTTAAGAGACATATCATTTTTTTAAGTTTTCCCAGAAAAACATAGGAAATAATTATTGTGAGGCATAAAGTTGTGAAAATTGTCAAGTTGTCAAATTTCTTTCATTCTGCAGGCATTGAAGTCCATAATTTGTTCCTTATTAATAATATTTTTCAGGTAGCTCTATCAGGGATAAAACAGATGGTGGCATGAAGAATGGACATCTACAGACCAGGTTCTGTGAGGAAAACCTGAAAGAACTAGCATTGTTTAGCCTACAGAAAACAGGTTWAGAGAATATATGGTAACAATCTTCAAATATATAAAAAACTGCTGCAAAAATAAACTGTTTTCCAGCTATACAGTGGATATGACAAAAACTAATGAGCTAAAATTTCTACATGAAAGATTGATATTGGATGTTAGGAAAAAATTGCTAATGGTAAGGCCAAAGAAGCACTGCTCTGTATTTCCTGCAGAAACTCTGGGTTGTCTAGTATCTCTTAGAAAAGATGATAAACTTCTGTATGGAATGACACCAATTGAGTTGGATTAAGTCAATGTTTTTGAGCTTTTCTACATCAATGTGTCTGTAAGGTAATTCACAAACTATTTTTGACAAAATGGACACAGTATCTTTCATCAAAATTAAGTTCAGATTCCAGATGTTTGTTACACATTTATTATTCACCCTTGCTTCCCTATTCACATTTTTTTCATGTGTAATCAAAGTGTAAGATTGTACTTTAAAAAAAAAATGCAATAGTTACACTGAAATCTTGTGGACAACCAGTGGTAGAGAACAGAGTAAATAATCTTTTGATTTCTTCAAATTTTTTCAACTGGCTCTAGTTATAATCTGTTTGCAGATTCATAAGCAAGAAAAAAATCCCATATTCATCAGCTAAATTATTCCCTGTAAATAATTCATTTAGCATGAGCATAAAACCATACTTTTTAAATTGAAAGAAAACATGTTTTAGAAAACGTAGGTGATGAAAAGTTATCAAATAAATACCTAAATTTCTTGACAAGCTAGATTCTAAAGCAGAATGCTTGGATTTATTCAACATTCTATTGGGCCTTTGTGGATAACAGCATCACTTACAGACAAAGAATTAATCTCTTTAAAAAACAAAACAAAACTGTAAGTAATAGCTTTCTCCCCCATTACTATCAATCCCTATTAATCTGTGAGCTGTCCAAATTACATTAGAGAAGGTATTGTGGCATCAGACAGCAAATACTAACCTTTGCCCTAAGGCCTGTGTCATGATCTAGGTCTCTGACCTTCACTGGAGTCTGGCTATCACTATGTACCTTTGGTTGTGAGTAATGAGAGACAGTGAACAATGACTGGCAGAGACACTTGTTCTCTGATAGGCTTCAGCTTTGAAACAAACTTGATGATAAGGTTTTATGTACCTTCGTGATCTCAGTATGGAAAAAAATAGTTTAACAGTGTAATTCAGTTTTACTCATCAATCATACATCCTATTTTAATGGGGTTTCTCTAACCACCCTCACTGTAGGAGGCACCAATGATGTGAAGAATATCTAAAAATGTATAACCTTCCTATGTAGTAGAAACCTTTGACAAATGACATCTCTAGTGTCTTTCTTTTAGGCTGGAAGTCACTCATCTTTCAGTTATCTTAGGTATAAATGAATACAATGAAAGGACTCTGGTGTACAGTTRACCAACATGCAAGATCATACTGGTTTTTTTCAACCTCCAGTAATAATTAAAGCATTTTGACGGCTACACTTCAGTGCTAATTTATAATTAACTTCAGGTGCTTCTTTGGTGCTTCTTTGATCTTGCTGATATGTTTTTTTCCCATATTCTTATCAAGAGTCTCCATGCAGTCTGTAATTATGCTTCTTAGTGTGACAGCAACTTTGAATAAGTAGGTGCATTAATATATTCTTTGGGAAAATATCGGTTGAGCCAAAGCAAGCTCTCGCCACTGAGCTGGAGTATCATCTGAAGCACTGCTAATTAAAAACGTAGTATTATATAAGTTCATAATAGGTTTGCCGTAAAAATAAAACAATTATTCTCAACAATTCTCTAATAACAATTTTAAGGTAATGGATGACAGAAGCAGTAAAGCTAGCACCCTACCAACAATACACACATTACGGCATTCAGAGCATTAATATCACAACACTACAAAATGCCAAGTGTCATGTTTTCTATCCGCCTAGGCTCTTCGTCTAAAGAGGAAGATATTTCAACCTTTTTCTGAATAATGAAATATTGAACCAAAAGATTTTTTAAAAAGTGTTAAAAGCTGTTATCACAATACAGTGATACAGCCTAACCTACCTGAAGCAACAAATAAACACATAATACAAGGGAGCAGAGCAGTATAACTCACTTCCTCAGCTAAACGAATCATCTGTGATTCTCAGAAGACAAACTCTAATCTCATATTTTCAACACATAAATAAGACATGCACCAGGGACAACGTAACTGAGATCCTCGTATTAAGCACTTGCTATCTGAGAAACATTAAATGAAAATTGCAACAGAAGTGCTAGGGG
The DNA here is from genome assembly GCA_035582835.1 of Phoebastria nigripes. Classification (NCBI taxonomy): domain Eukaryota; kingdom Metazoa; phylum Chordata; class Aves; order Procellariiformes; family Diomedeidae; genus Phoebastria; species Phoebastria nigripes. Next base: position 173,331 of record JAYKAV010001444.1, on the reverse strand, counting down.
CAGTTCTTTTGTAAACACATCAGCCTACAGGTACAAATTGGGACTGGTATGACTTCTCTAGTCACAAAACTGATGTTTCACTGATACACTACTCCAAAATGCAACAATGGCCGCAATTAGGCAGGTATAAAATACGCTTTATACCACACATTTCTTTCGCCAGGCAGAAAAGGTCTGACTGCTATAGAGCACTTTTATGATAACCACACTAACTTGCAGCATGGATGAGTATGCGTGCACAAATGTATCTGGCTGGTTGGAGTGGACAAAAATGGGGAGGTTAGTATTACTGTAACTCTAGTAGAGTACAATCTCCTAGTGCATAAAAGTTTTAAGAAAACTAAATTTCTAGGTGTGTTTTGTGATGTCATTTCACAAACTAATGTTTTTTAACTCATTTTAACTGATTAGCAGCACAGGTACATACTAATCCTGACATACTGCACAATTACTTTTTCAACTAACACGACCTTCCCACTCTAGGACAGCTTTCATTCAAATCAATAATTGTGACAACACTTCAAACATCCATGAATCAACTTTCTGGACTCTGACAAAAGGATAACTGCAAGGTGCATAAGTCACTTGTGTGTTTGCACCAAACAATATCAGTACCTATTCTGCCCTACCTCTCCTACCAGGTTCTGAGATGCACTGCAGAGACAGGACTGCACAGCATCAGCTGTTGAGTTCCCTTCTGAAAGGAAGAAACAGATGTCTGATGCAGTAGCACTAGCTCCCTTCAGCTTCTGCCTCCTTCACAATAGAAATGGAAGGCAACTAAACTAAAAATGAAGGAGTCAGAGCAAAATAGTTCCATTTTCACTGCTTAATTACCATCTGGAGTACTCCATTGATTGTGCCTTCCAAAAATAGTCACAGAATTATGGTCAGGAAGTACTGCTATATTAAAACGAAACACCAATACGCCTACTTTGCAAAAGAGTAATGCTTTTTGTAGAAACAAAAACGTTCCATAAAAGACAGAGAAAAAAAATTCCAGGATGTGTGAAATTAACAAGCTGAAGCTAAGACTGATGGGTGACYAAACATGAAGCCACATCTTTCATTTTATTAATTTTTTCCTTCTGCACAGCTGAGATAAAACCAGACAAGGTAGCACAGAAATTTTCTAACATTACAGATACAGCAGTCTTCCCACCATACATCATCAGATGAAAGGCATGTTGTGCTTATTTTACTGCAGATCCATTCGTTATTCTACCCAGCAGCAACCTGGATTTTTTAAAATAAATATCCCTAGTACAGTCTTACAGTCATGCCACACAGCACAAACTGGAGATCTGCCAAGTGCAAATCGAGTGGTTTGAGGAACTTTTTTCCTGTGCCGACAGAAGCAGCTGTCCATCCTGATAAAATCTATGTGGGCTATTATATTCTTCTGCTTAAGAGCCAGAATTTTGTTGTGTGCCTTTCAGATTCAGATAGAAGGTTGAGTGTTGTCCATAATGGAGGTCCCACTTTTGCAGAGCAGTACTCAAGTACGCCTATAAGAACACTTGAAAGGACCTTGCCAAAGATATTTTGGGAGTGAGAATTTTTTTGTCTTTCTATTAAAAAAAAATGCATTTGTCCCTTTCTGAAGTGCTGTCAGAACTGTTTTTTCCATTCAAAAATATTGCAATCCTTCTTGAATTATCAAGGCTTGCATTTTGACATTATCATAAACAGCTTTTATTAAGTATTAAGAAAACCCACACGGTAAGCTATTTATAATGTCCTCTTGTTATTGGCTCTTGTCTTAGACATTGTAATTTCTTTATGATTGTATGATAAAGATTCATTTATGTTTACAATGTTTATTTTCTTATGGTTATGACACACTTTTTCAAAATACAAGTGATACCTTAATGATACATGTTCATCCAGAAATAGTTCCATTCAAATTGTCTGGAACTTCTCTCAGAAATGTTATCAGCTATAGGGTATCTTTATATATGCAGAATTTTTTACGAGACCTTCAAACAATTGTGTAAAACAGCTATGTAAGAATGTACAACAAACTATGAGTATCATCGATATAATAAACAAATTCATTTATTACATATTGATCACAAAATTAAAACCAAGCAGGCTTACTTTTAATCCCTTTTTGGACTTTTGCCCTTGTGGAAGAAGTAGCCTTGGGAAAATTACACTTAACACTATTATCCTTCAGTTCAGCTCTTTCATATTTTTCAGAGCAAATTTTGTCTATACCTGTTGTACTACAGCAGATTGGTTTACATTCTGTGTTAGAAATTCACTGGGATCTTGTGATACTCAAGCATCATATAGACAGAATGTTTGAGGGTTTTCTACGATTCAAATCTGTACAAAAATATCTACCTAGATGGACAGCATCCCAAAAAACCCACAATTAACTATACCAGAGTAGAGCCCTGAGCAGAACAATGTAGCCAGCACTACCACACTGCTATAGAATGATCATTCATGGTAACTGAACTAGCTAGTTTAAAACCACCTTACAAGTCTCTAGACTACTTCTGCACAGCCGGTGTACATGAGCTTTGCCTGGGATTCTTGTCTGTGTCTCTAATATAGTTCACTGTTGACATAACACCAGATAAAAGCTAGTATTTTTGATCCATCAATGTTCAAAAATCTGTATCYTGGTTTTTTTACCACATTTTCTTTCAAAACATTCCTTCTGCAGCTGCACAGAGGAGAAGAAAATGGGAAGAAGAAAATGGGATTTCATCACTACTGAACTTGTTACTGATGACTGTATTTCCTATTCAAGTAGTTTTTCCCTATTCCAATACCTAAGAGAAGGTGATCAAGAAGATGGAAGAAGGTTTTACTGAGGTGCATGGCAGGAAGCTGAGAGACAATGGTCATAACTTGACACATGGAAAAATACTCAGCTAGAGGATAGTCAAACACTGGAACACATTGCCCAAAGAGCTTGTGGAATATCTGTCCTTTGAGGTTTTCAGATCCAGACTGGATAAAGCCCTGAGCAACCTGCTCTGAATTTATTCGTTACCCTGCCTTGAGGAGGAGATGTTTTGGCTCTTAGTAAAAAAAAAAAATCAAATAAAGAAAAATATATCAATCAATAACTGAAGGTAAAACAAATTCAAATGAGGTTATCAGTCTCAAATTTGTAACAGTGAGTGTGACACTTCCTTACACTTTCTGAGTCTATTAACTACTCAACACTAAAATCTGTTAGGTGTTTTTTTGTTTGTTTGGGTTTTGCTTTTTATAAATGGCTTTCATAGAAAGATTCATAGAAAAGATTGATAGGCTTTTCATTAGTTATTTGAGCTGAAAAATGTAGTCTCTGTCCATCACAAACATTTTTGTTGAAACCAATCATACGAATAAAACAATGTTTGAGCAGAATCTGCAGAAAGTGCTGCGACATAGAAAAAAAAACTCCACAGAACTAAACAGATTACCCAGAACTAGAATGGCTCATTGCCTTGGGGAATTATAGAACAGTCTTTTAGGACAGAAAATTTCAGCTCCCAATCTATCAAAATAAATGTTTGTTTTCTTAAACGCGTTCAGTACTACAAAGCACAAACCAAGAAGAACTAGAATGAAAATGAAATAACAATTTAAGTAATTGAATGGGTTAGATTCAGTATGGTAACAATTGTATGATTCAGTAAGGATATGGTCACCTGAAAAAGTTATCATGAGCTAAGCAAAGGCATGAATGTACAGCACCTCAGCTAGTTATAGACATAGCAGCATTGACATGCTGCTATTCTGTGGTAAGAAACGCCACACTAATCATGAGGTGAAGCCAAGCACGTAGGTAGTTACCAGAGAATACTAGCACACTAGAAAATCCATACTTCACTTTACTTATGAGGCATGTTTTATGTGCTAATAACTTACTGCATAYTTTGGAAACAAAAGCTCCTAATTAAAGCCAATTTATTCTCAAAAGTAGTTGTAGCTCTGGATGCATGAACACGTTATCATAACAAACCTCTGCCTCCTCTGAGGGAAGAGGTTACAAACAACAGACTAGAAAGTCGGTGACAAAAAACAATGCATGTTCTTTGCATGTGCTGTACTAGCAAAATGTGTAAACACTGCAGTGATCTCTTTACGCATTTCTGCAGCTAAATGTTTAAGGGAACAGATCAAACATTTTAGAGCAAATTTTACAGCACCATAAAGAGGAGAAATGCAGACTGAATCCTAAACTAAGTGCCTCAATATAGACATATACAAGTTCACATAAACAGAGACAGATACCTGATCTGTACATGTAGATTTAGGCTGACATCATCAGGGACCCAATATCTTTAATGACATCTGAACACACATTTAAATCAAGCTGTTCAGGAAAAAAGTCATTTGTCAGCAGCAAACATCAAGGTAACTTGAGAATCAGAGAAAAAACTGATACAGAGTGACTTTGTGCAGGAATGGCTGTATGTGACTGCATCAAAATGTTTGATGCACATTAAAGAAAGATCAACCCATGTCCCTGAAACATAAATATACATAAAGCAACTGACTATTTGCCTTTTAATAAAAGTCCCCATAAAAATCTAGTAATCTTCCTCCAAAAGTGGTGTCATTGCTGAAGAAGAAATAATCCTGAGACAATAAAGCAAGGTTCAGGCTGGCTCTGAGGGCCTTCCACAAAACCCGTGACAAAATTCCTGCTGAGTTCAACAGGGCTGCATCTTCACTTGTGCGTGTGCCTCAGGTCTGCATCACCGGGCATCACTTTGGGCTACAACTTAAAAATATTTGCAAGCTAAAGCCACAGCAAAAGCAGCAGCCTAATTTGTGATCAGAATGCCTTACTACAACGTACTCCTGCCTACTTCCTGAAGCCACACTGCCTGCGCGAGAGCTTCCAGCTTGCAACCTCTCTGTGAGGAGTCCCTTCTCCATTTCTGATGTACTGACAAAACAGAAGTGCTGCAGAATGCTGGCACTAACCCACCCTCAGTTTAAAAGCTGGGAGAAGGCAGGTAATACATGAATACACTAAACTATAGGTTTATTTCCATTACAGTAGACAGTGAATTGTTAGAGGCTGTACCTATAAACCTTACAGTTTCTTTTATTCAGCAGAACCATGTGAAATAACTCATTCTACAACTATGCGGGTAACAATTGAACACTTTGCACTCCTACAAAAACAAATGGACTAGCGAAACAAGCAATATGACATGAAATGCTACAAAACATACATATTTCTTTGTAAAGGGGGAGAGAAAAGCACAACCCTCCAGCATCCCCTGTTTTCATAATCAACCTTTTTCCCAATGTCCATAAAATCCCTACTTAGCCACAAATCACTATGCATCCAAGATGCAGTAAATACAATTGTTTCTGCAGCTTTTCATCATCTTTGGGTAAGCAGGTCAGAAGGAACTACCATCRTTAGAGAGGAAGACCTCTGTCTACAGGGAGACTGTCTCCCTGCACAGCTATAGCAAAATATGATGCTGCTATCTTTATTCTGCTTTAATGCTGCAGATAAAACTGAAATAGCTCCCATGAATAAAAATACATTCAAACCACATCTCAAATTTGAGGTTAAAATCAAATATTTATGCCGAATATAAATCATATTTTCAGCAACTCTATAGAGGACAATTCTACAACAATTACAGGAAAATTAGTTACTGCTCTAGTTCTTTGTAAAAAAAAAAAAGTCCTTCTCTCACTATCACAGACATCTCTAGTGACAACTCTGCCTCACACCACCCCTTCTCTTCAGAGACTATTGAACTGCAGACCATTCTATATGCTCACACCTCAAACTTGAATGCCAGCATGGCAATAGATTACATCCAGGATGCCACTATGTCATTCCACAAAGACATTAACATAGCTCCACAGATATAACCAAGCAGCATTTCTGTATTTCATATATGTAATTCCAATAGCATTAATTACAATAAAATGACAAGTAACCTATTACTACATACATGCAATTATACTCACACTGTATGCTGCAAAAGAGGAATGCAGGCTAATTAATAGTCTTTGCTATATAAAGAAGTCTAAAAAAAGGCTTGTGATAACCAAAGGTATTGGCCTTTTCAAAGAAAAATACATGGTGGGACTGGGAGCGTATACAGCATAACTTTTCTGACCAAGCCTGACGGCAGAAGGCGGCCCACAGTACACAGCAGTGTGGACTGCTGGCCCCGAGGGCTCTGTCAGAGAACACTGAGGGACTGAACCCTGGGGACTCTTACAGTCATCTCTTCCAGTCATACCAAAGAAGTTTTTAGGAATATGGCTATTTGCAACAAATGTATTTTGAACCACAGCCTACCTCCAGCTTCCAATAACTGAGGGCTGGTAGGAGGCAGCATAAGATAGGAGGTGACAGACTGTGGGGTTTTTTAGGGAAGATTTATTACCAGAAAATCCTTCACACCCACACCCAGAGATGCACACAGTATACAGACCCGCTGCACCTCACRGCATGCTGAAGGCTGCCTTACTTAGTCACCTGTCTCCTGCTTTAATACACTGGTGCAGGAACTGATTGTTCCTACAGTGATTTCCCAAGTGCTCTTAATACAAACCCCTCCTTTACATACCGGCTTGGGCGGCATGCTTGCTTGCCTCTCAGATTAAAAAAAACAGGCTTGAACCACTTCCCTGGGTTGCTCCCAGCCTTTTGAAAGGCTGAAGAGCCACCAAACGATCAGCACTTCCCTCTGGCCCCTCGGTCGAGCTGGGCAGTCTGCTGCCACCTGAGGGGGAACGCCCGCTGTTGGAACCTTCGGGAAGGGTCTCCAGGAGGCAGAGCGGCGCCCGGCGGCTCGCCTRGGGAGGGCAGCGCTGAGCCTGCCTTCTGCTCCCCAGTTTGCCCATCTGCCTGGTCCCGTAAGAGCTGCCGCTCCGCTAGACTCCCTAGCGCAGGTGATGATCAGCCCTGTGGGCGTAATAACACAAAGCTGCTTCCTATCTCTGTCTATGCCTAAATCTCTTACAATAACGTGTATGGGCCTAGTAGCAAAAGAGCTTGCGGCCCTCGGTATTACCAGCACACCTCAGTGAGGCAGGCTGCGTGCTCCCTTCCACATGCTGGAGGGGCTGGTGGGAGCGATGTACACCAGGCAGGGGGGAGGCCACAGAGGAGCTGGAGCTGCGTTTCTGGACCTGTGCCTCCCCGCAAAAGCAGCGGTGATCGGTGCTGGCAGCAGCTCCTTCGCTGGAGGCTTGGACGCTCTGTGCATCCCACATCCAGCTGCGGCTTAAATCCCCATCCGTTTGTCTAAACTCCAACAGACCACGACAAAAATAAATGTGTCGAGGTAACCTTTATTTCCAAACAGTGCCCATTTATAAAATATTTTTAATAAAGTCAGTGATACTACCAGTGATCTGTGGTAAGAGTTTAAGCAGTTACCACTGTTTTTGTTTGATGTCAGTAATCACCTCATGAATTACATGTTTTTATTCAGAATAACAACTGGGAAGTCTTATTTGCAAAGTCATTTAAATCTGTAGTAACCCCTTTGTAAAAAGTCACTACAGAGCAAAATTTCTGTTTGTTGGTTCTACAGTTTCAGTTTTGTTGAGAAACCACAGTTTTACTGCACACGGTGGGGGATATTCGGATTCAGAGCTGTACCTCCTGCCTGCTGGAGGGCTTTCAGCTGTCCATTGGTCATGAATTGGCCAAAACATTTCCTGACCCCAAGAACTATTTCATTTCACCACGGCCTAGCAAGGATTACCTGCTYACCCCGTGGGCTTGCATGCCTACTCTCCCGAGCCAGCTGACAACATACCCGCACTGAGCCTGTCCCCTGCACCTCAGCACCATGTCCCAGGTAACCTCTCACGCCTGCCAGCCGCGCTGCGGGCGTGCTTGCTCCCTAACCTGGCTCCGTCAGAATAACCCGCCAGGCAAGGTTAAACTCTTGAAGCACTCAGGCTTAATGCCCAAAACTGAAGTTCCCATTCAGCCCTATGCAGACACCAACTTAGAGATTAAAACATTTAAATTTAGAGGTTTTTATTCTTATACTGTCAATTTGAGATTTTTCTGAGCCTTTCATTTGGCAAAAAGTTTTGATACTTGGACTTTTTCATTAGTTCAGGATGAAAACAATGTTGAAATAGCATTTCCCTCAGGAAAGATGCCACTTTTCAGTCCTTTCTAGTTACTATTTTAATCATGGCTCTTTAAAAAAAGTTAAATGGCCTAGCTAAGCGTCAAACTGGGAATTGTTAGAGAAAGTACGCTCTGACTAACTGTTTCTCCATTTCTCAAAAATCCATTTACAGGGTTGCAAAGGTATTTGCTTTTATATGCAGCCAGTATTTATTTCTGCTCCCACAGCAATTTTGCTCTGCATCTGAACTAGCACTTTAGGAAAGAGAAAATGGAAATACTTATTTTCTGCCCTTAGAATTAGTTTTTAAACTTTGAAACATTCTCAGTCTTCTGTTTGTAAACAAGAAATGGTACTTGGTTCTTTAAGACCTACTTTAATTTTACTGGGAATATCTTGTGTTCCTTTCAACCTTAGCCTTACTAAGAAAAGGTCCCTGAAATCTTTCATAATCAAATGCATTATAGTTCAGATTCAACAAAATATTTAGCTTCCTACTCCTTATAATATCAACACTAAGTTACAACCTACACAGAAACTTGGAGCCAAAGCACTTCAGTGAAGCTGGGCCCAGTTCAGCAAAACACTGAATAATGTATTTTTGGCTCACTGAGGACAATGGGAATCAAACATAGACCTGAAGTACTATAGGTATGGATATACTTAACTACTCATAGCAYGTAGCTAAGTACATTTTCCTGTAAGCTGCACTGGCTCATTTGCCATTCCTACCAAAATAGTCATTCTCAGGAAACTAGAAGAAAAGTTGGTCCTTGTATCTACAGAATTTATAGAGTTTGAGTACTTGCACTTCCAGTTCTGTTATGTGACTAGACCTAATAAAAATGGTGTCTTCATAGATCTATGAATGTAATATCTGTAAAGAAATGCCATTTACAATGTAAGAAAAGAAATGCTAAAAACTTTCCTCTGTCCCAGTTATTCCAGATCAAAGCTATACGGTGAAAACCTGTTAAGAGAGAACCAGATAAAGAATAAACCTGTTAGGCAAATCAAACCAGCCAGTGGTAAAATGATAAAATACTGAAATTACTATTAAAAAAATGCATCCCTAAAACTCTCAGCTAGATGAATACATATTTTAATACTGCTTGACGAAGTGTGCTGTCTCTCATTTTTCTTCTGCTACATAGCATGTATAAAGAAATTCTTTTCAGGAATAAATTTGTTCACCAGTGTGTTCATTTTTCATTGGCATATGTATCTCAACACTCCGTTCTTCTGGTGTGAAGGAAGTTTGTTTTATTCACAGACGTTTGGGGCTGGAACCTAATGCTTTATTTACCCCCCATATCATAGAAGCAGTTTCCCCATCATTCTTGTATACTGGCCCCTAATCCTGTTCCCAGAAAGGAATGTACCGGTAATGGTAGACAGCAGCCCTCTTTGTCATCCTACCATTTTTTTGTTCAGTAACTTTTCAAGCTTTGGAAACTTCTGTATGTTCTCTGAGAGAAAGTATGCTGCCCAGGAAAATCTGCTGTTAGAAATGCCCTTTTTCCAGAGTCCAATCAGAAATATCCTTTTAGAAGCTGTATGTGACCATTACGTCATTACCTAAATGTATAAAATAACTGTAATAATTTTATAATGATATTTCAATATTAATAATAAATAATGATTTGCAATTCCAGTAATTTTTAATATTTTGATAATTTTAATTTTATTAATATATTTTTAATTTCCATAAAATATGTTGGTTCCTTATTGKATGTGAACAGATTTGATTTACCAGTTGATGACCTAGGCCATAGTCTTTCTTCACTATTAGGTCTTAAATTTGCATGAGCAAAGAAAGGAGGAGTGTGATCCTCAAAGGCAATTATTTTTAATAAATAAGTAAAGAACAGTGAAGCAGTTTTATGATTCAGCACAATGACAAACAGCTAAGTTCTATCACATCCTGTTTCCCCCGTACATTACACCTGCTGTACATATGCTGTTTTTCTGTGAGTGTATGCATGATGTACTCTATGAAATGTGTGCACAAGGTGGCCTCATTGCCTTTTATGGTTCTGCATCCAGAACTGCATATTGCCAGTAATTAGGTCTTCTAAGTTCACCTATATTTTTCCATATTAAGTTTTTTTTCTTATTATTACTGTTACTCTTATGTTCCTTTTATCACCATAATAAACTGCCTCTACCAGGAAAACTTTATCATACTATGTTTGCTGGCCCTAGCAGAAAAACATTTCATTTGTATGGGATGGAGATATGTTTGTTTTCAGGTCAAGCAATCAGTTCTACTTCTTAAATATCATCTCTTCCACCTTCATCCATCACTGCTAGCCTTACAGTAACTTTCCTTGCAGTGGGCCAACCCCCATCGGGCACTTCCATTATCATAAACCCATACTATGCTTAGCATAAATATTGCCAACCACAGACCTAGTTTTCTAGTGACTTATTAGGTATGTCATGTTAGCTAATCTGCCATAAAATATTTATCCCCCTACAGGGATTAAAAGAATGACACGCTGCTGTTGTGAAAGTACGAACAAGAAAAGTGGTAATTTCCCTGTCAGGCCTGGATGGCTTTTGTGAGTTCAGCAACATTAATGTATGGAAAACAGAGCTTGTATGCTCTACTTTGGCTGGAACATGTCAGTCTATCACATTAAAAATATCCACGACTTTAGTCAGCAAACATAAGTACCTTATCCTCCTGCCTCTGATCTTAAAGCCATATTCCACTGGACTTCATCTGGGGAATGAGTGGACAGAAAGTTGAGTAAGCATAAAATTACTCAAAAACTCTTCTGAGTCTCTGTGTGTTGTATTTCTTCCACTACCATTAGTAAATCTCTCTTGTCTGTGTCAGCTATGTAAGGATATTTTAATCTAGAAAATTCACTGAACACCATGGCATTTCCATTCCTTATGCTATTAATAAGGACAGTAAAAGAACTGATGTATACAGGGCACATTCTTCTTCTGGCAGATCCTGGCTATTAGGGAAAGTAAGACATTTTTTAATGATACGGGTATATGTCCTACTAGCTATTTTCACATTTTAGCTGTCAGAATGAGTAAACCAGATACTTTTGAAGAAGGAATTAGAGGTCTATTTGCTAAGCTGAAGGCACTTAGCATTCCTGTCATATCATACCTTATTAGGAAGACCAGTAAAGGATAACAATTGTTAGACACTGTTCATATTTCAAACTTTATGCTGTTAAAAATATTTTAAGTTACTTTTCTATCTCAAAAGACTTTGGAGTTACTAAGTTACTGTCAGAGAGAATAATGAAATAGCTTCTGAGAAGCCAAAGGKTTTTTTTCCATTCCTGTCGCCACTAAACCTGAAAGGTAGAAGGTTATATGACATGGGAGGCTGACACCATATATGCTACCTGTATAAGACACAGTTCCATTTTTGACTGATTTTGTAAGCAAATAGCGCAATCAGGGTGATAAGCTGTTACCACATCACCCACTGTTTGAATAATTACTTAAAAGACAACATTTCTGTCCCCCACTGTTCCCACCAATCCTCAGTAAGGCATGGAGTAACTTGAACACCTACTGACTCTATTCCCTCAATTATAAAAACCTCACTCAAGATCTTTTAAAGAGTTTGGGTTTTTTACCTACTTGTGAGGCCACTCATTCATCCCACCTAACTAACTTTAGCCATTTAACTAAGCACCCACATTGAGGATGTGGTCTGAGCTAGACTATCTTCTGCAAGATGTGTTTGCAATGCTACAAGCACCAAAAATGCCAAAAGAAAGCATATCTTTAAGTCTGTTCCACTGGGTGGTGTACACTTAAAGCTCCCATTGAAACTAAATGTCTCAGATAAGCCATACAAATTATAATGCAGCTGCCTCTTTCCATCCCTTGAAAAAAATAATTACTATTTTCATTTTGCAGGTCTTGTGATTAAAACCCATGCTTGAATCTGTTTCCTTGCAGACAGGGCAGATGTGCAGAATGCTTGGGGGAATGCAGACTGTGTTACTCCTGGAGGTAAAAGAAATGTTTCTGCCTTAGGATATCCATGCATACTCAGCCTCCTCTGTGCTTCTACTTGTCTCCTCATATTTCAGAGTCCTACATATTTCTGGACTCTGCTTGGTTTGACTGAGCCCCTTTTTGATCTCCTCTATAGGCCACAGGGAACGTAGTTCATACATCACTCTTGTAAATTAATTATGTTAACAGATGAAGGGTGGAATCATATAAAAAAAAGTTCATGTACCTCTCTGAAATCACCTAAGCCGAAAGACTCTTTCCTTACACAAATAAGGTCTCTGTTTCTGAGAAAGCCTGAGGCAAAACCTGCAAGACTGCTGGGGATACATCCCACTGGCTTCCTTATTCATTAAGTCAGTCAAGAAATAGTGGCAGCTCTGTAGCATTGGGAACACCCCATACAGTTGCTTTTTTTTACCCTGCAGCTTCTGGTTCTGTTGTCAGTGCTAGTGCTGTCATTCTGTGTTCTTGCTTCCTTACTGTTCCCTCTTCTGTGCCGACACCACTAATCAGCACATGCCAGAGCACAGCATTTATTTTAAAATCCTTTCAGACCTTACTCACCTTGTAACAAATAATCCTGCTCTGGTCATTGAATAGCCACACTGTTCTTTGCATACCTGTGGCCAGGCAAAGTGACTGGATTACCTCAATTGGCAGATGCTCAGCTGTGCTAAATCTGTGAGATTGCATCTGGTCAATCCATTTCTGCCAACCCCAGCATTTGACATATGTAACTACTGTTTTAAGGGGCACTCCACAACATAGCTTTTGAAATTTAGTATCTTACTTTTTCCAGATACAAGGGTTTCCTTAATAAAATGTATTATTTCAAATGCACTTCACTTTCAAGCCAGATTCCTGCGTAACTTACCTCTGTAACAGCACTATTTACTTTTTTTGCATGCCAGGGAAATAAAGCAGAAAGGGTAAGAAAGCTGGTGTGCCTAATCAAACAAGTAACAATAGTGTAACACAATTTATCTCCTTTGATAGGAGAAAGTGTCAGGAGAGATTTAATTCTTGGGGAGTGGTGACCATTTTGCTTTTCATCCTAAGGCTTTTCTTACATTGCAAGAGATTTTTACAAGATGAGAATGAATCTTCAGTTGAACTTTAACTACAGGGCATCAAACTACAAGCTGAGGGAAATGGAGAAATGACATGACAACACTGCCAGTTCTTTTTGCAAGAGACCTGCGGCATCTCATTGCAAATGAGATGTCAATCCTGTAATTAGCAATTCAGTCAGTATTAATTGTGTGTATGTTACTTCACATCAATCACTGTCATTTCCATGTAGTCAGGATGTTTTATAGAACCTAATTTGTAAACAATATGCAAAAGTTTAACCCACTTTAAATTAAAATTGTCAAACATCTAGCATAACCTTCAGTGAATACAGATAACGGTGTGCAATTGTGTTTTAGCTCCTGAGTAGGAAAAGGGAATGTTTTAGCTATTTGTTTCTATAAATAGACTTTTAAAATCCTAGTAGGTCCTAAGGGAAAAACAAGCATGCATTAAAGGCCATTAGTCCACATCCAAAACCATTGTAAACAACCTGTAACACTGACTTTCTTGTCAAGAATAACACAAAACTGAAAAAGCAGGGGTACAAACTTGAGAGTCAAAGGCAAAACTCATCCAGCAATTCATATTTTATGAAGCAATATCTATTCTTGATTTAAGATGTGTCCAGGGAAGCATAAATCCGTGGCTTCCCTGGCAAATGGGGGTCCAATTGTTAAAAAAATATTTAATCTCCTGATTCTCAATTTGTAAATTTCAAACATCAGAACTTGCTTTATTTTCATCTGATAGATTTCAGAAAGCCCTCTGTAGGAAAATTGTATTTCTCATAAATTATGAGAATATATAAATTATATTTCTCATATAATGACTACTACAACCACCCTTTCACCTTAAATTTGATAGATTAAGTAGATTGAGCTCCTGGAACTCTTCCTCTTTAATACATTTTTTCCTATGCTTTAATTATTCCACTGGCTCTTCTCACTGGTGATCAACAACCTTGCTGAATTGTGAACATTAGTCTTCCACTGGGAGACCCCTGAAAGTGCCAAATAAAACAAAACTTCTACTTAATATTCCCAGGACTGCATAAAACCTTTACTGCAAATTACATTCTTTCTCTCCTACACCATAACTACTTCTGACTCAAAATTAATTGCTCATCCATTGCTTGTGAGTCACTTAGATCCTGTGCTTAATACGGGCAGTAGGTTCCTTAGGTCTGTTTCTCACTGAGAGAGTCATAAACACTGAAGCACAACAACCATCAGAAAATTTTTCATGTGGCTAAAAGAATGTCATCAAATGAAATGAATCACAAACTGTGACCCTGTCTTCAGTCTGTCTCCTCTGGAGAGCTCAGCCCAGACCACAAACCGTAACTCTTGTGTGAAGCGGCCAAAAATGCAAATTCCAAACTGGCTACCAGCTCTCCTTTCACTTAAAACCAAACTTAATCTAAAAAGCATATACATTGTACAGCTTAGGCATGGTTTGCACAGTTTGCAGGTCAACTACCTGTTTACAAGTCAAACTTTTTAATAACCTGTTACTTTTGTGACAGAAAATATCTATGTATAAAAGTTGCCAGAAACAGAGGGGCATCTTTTCGTATGTGATATCATTTTTCAATACCTTATGCCCTTTTCTTACCCCCAGTTTGGGACTCACATGCCATCAGGCCAGGAATGCTGCCTAGAAATACTCACACCTCATTGGCTTCAAAGACAGAATGAAGTTGCTGCACCTCGCTGGTCCTTTAAAACCTGGGACTTTCATTTTAGCAGGTATACATTTTCTTTTGAAAATCTAGCCGATTTCAAAGACTGAAAGATGCACTATATCTGCTTAAAGTATAATGGATGTACAGTATTCATGAACACCATTGCCATTATGGCTAATAGGAAGGTGTTCACATGAAGGAGACTACATACCCCAAGGAGTTCAGTGTTTAGAAGGTTTTAGCACAGGCCTAAACTCTGAATTCTTTATGTGCAAATACAATGTTCTCTTGATTAAATGATTAGTACTGTACAAACGAAATTAATGTAAATCTGAGATTAGGAAACAGATCAAGGCACATGGCACAAAGTTAGAATAAAGATGCACTGAATATGCTCACAAAAACAAAACTAAGATTTGAAGGGGGATGGCTACAGTCCAAGTATCCAGCTCCCACTAAGCCTGATGACTTTCTCTGTTACCTGCATCTGGAACACATATGTGTTTCATATCAATACAAGTGGTTCTGTGGTGTTTCTCCAAAGAGGCCGTTCTTTGCAGAGCAAACAATCTCCTCAATCATGTGCATAGCTAATGGATGAAAAAGGATAGGAAGAGCCTTCTACCAAAGGATACAAACTATCCACACTAACACCTGAAGTTATATTCACATACGTTCTAGGACGAAAGATACGGAAAATAAAACTTAGTATGAGATGAGTAAAAGGTTTACTTACCTTCCCAGCTAACAGATAGGAACATATTCATTTTACTTACATCTTCTGTATTCTGATATGCATATATATTTTACACCAGTTTTTACTGTTACCTATAAATAACTGWTGTTTTATCTATAAAACACTTACAAGCTTTGGAATCTATTTAAAAATATGGATAACATAATGGAGGAGATGGCTGTACTGAGGAATAAAATCGAAAAGGCTAACAAAGTTTTGATGTTTAGGGCACTTATGGTCGGCATTCATGGGAAGCAAGAAGATTTATCAGATTAGTAATTTACGGTGCATATTTCTTCCACTGGAGGTACTACGGCAAAACAAAAGGGCACCAAGGAAGCCTGAGCCACTGTTGTTCTAGATTCTGGAGATGCTGTTTAGGAAGATACTTAACCATGTGGTTGGCTTCCAGCATGATTAATCTTATTACTTTCAATGGAGCTATTTCAATGCTTCAATTAGGCTTCCTGAATGAGAGTATGTTTACACAAAGTAATAGGAAAAAAAAAAATAATCACTGCCTTCCAGGGCATCAGTTGTTCACAAAACTCATTAAACTAGTATTTTGCTGTTACAGCTTCTGCAAGTGGCTGGCCTTAAAGAGCAATACAGCAATCTCACCCCCCCTGAGCTTAAAGCAACCTATAATCACTCCTTTTATTTTTTGCAAAACTTTTTTGATCCATTATGACTGGGTTCCTTGCATATACCCTACTTCTTACTTTGGCTTCTTTCACTTAGAGGATGGATCTCCACTGAGAATTAGTCTTCTCATGATTCAGGTGCAGTAGGAAACATTTTACAGTGAAACAGGACAGCCTTTTCAGAAAAGACAGTATTTATTAACTGCTTAGAATACAGTACCTTAAGGTCCCTAGGTAAGAATGGACAAGCAAAGAGTACACTCATGTCAGTATCTGGAAGCATTAATTGTTCTTTTCCTGAAGAACAGTTTGTAATTTCTTCTCTCAGTGTCCTTGCCAACTCAGCTCTGCATTTCAGCCTGTTCTTGTAGAGTTTTCTTAAGTTCTGCGTCCCTTGTAAGCAAATGTCCAGTCATGGTATGTCTGTTGTATCTCCATGGTAACATTGCTCATTTGAAGATAGTTCTTGAAAGTTCACTTGGATTTGCCTTTCTGACCAACAGCTCAAGAGAGAAATTACCACCTTCGGTCCTATTGAGACACAGTGCAAAAGTAAATAAGTAATAGCGTCAGGTACATTTTACATAAAAAAGAATGCAGGGATTGACTGTTTCCTCTAGAGCTGTCATTTTCTCTTCAAGTAATTTCAATTTCTTTGAAAATATTATAGTGAAATTCTGCCCTTCTGAAATTACAGGCACTTTAAAGGAGTCAAGACTTTACACAGATTTGTTCCCTCCACCCCCATATATTGATGTCTGGCCATGCATATGTTACTAAGTGAAAAGTCTGGTACACACCTGGTTTTGCTCTGGTACGCCAGGATCCACCAGCAGAACTGTGATATCACCTCCGGATATCATCTCCGTGCTTCCACCCCCTCCTCCAAAATTAGAAAAGCAGTTTTTGTTCTTTTGTGGGTTAGAACACATGCTATTCCACAAGTGACAAAAATACCGTCTCCAGATTGCTCATCTTAGAAAGGAATATTAGAAGTCCACTGGGCCAAATTCTTCCTTGAGTTCAGATTAAATTCCACGAGATAGATATATTGACATTCTGCTCCAAGTGTAAAGACAGCTTTCCAAGGAACTGGAGGACTCACCTAGAACATAATAAAGTGGACAATAAGCTATGAAAATGTCCTGGAAATTTGTAGCAACTACTTTACATGGATGCTGTGATATTAATAATCCAGTCTTGCATATACAGTTGAGCGATGTTCCACACTGCTTTGCAACATTTCTGCTTCAACAACCTCATCTGCATAAGCTAATGTTGACATGGGAGCTAAAAAAAACTCTTTTAAAGTAGAGGTTTGTGATTAGCTTTTGTATCCAGTTGCACACACAAATACAATAACAGATGGAAGATTACTGAAGAGTAGAAGAGAATGAGTTTTCCATGTCATTATCTTTCAGAAATGAGAAGTACAAAACAACACCTATTCTATTACACATCTGGCACAATGGGCTTCTGTCCTATTTGGGCCAGATGTGATCTGCTTTTTAAAGGAAAGTGGAAATCTAATTAGAACATACTGTGGAGAGACTGACCTTACACTCATCTGAGTTTTCATTAAAGTGGCTATATAAAGCACTTGATATGTTGCAGGCTGCAGCTGTCAGCTTCAAGAGCTACTTCTGAAAGCCCTAAAGAAGAATTAATTGCAAGGTAATGATTGCAGCACTATGGATAGCGCAGCTTGCAGTTCCATTGCAAGAATAACCATTTAATTACCAACAGTTAAAAGAGGCTGTTCCTATGGAGTCTGGGTCAAATTCTAGGAAGTGTTAAGTACCCACAATTCCCATTAGTTTCAGAGGACCTTGCCAGCATTTATCACCACCCAGGATTTCACCCAGTAATAGTAATTGGATTTTTTAAACCAATACTTTCTTCTGAAGTTTCAGATATCCAACCATACCTGTGGTAGGGCATCTGCTAAGGTCATCTGCTTTTTTGTTTTTTGTTTTTTGGTTTTTTTGGGTTTTTTTTGTTTTGTTTTGTTTTGTTTTGTTTTTTAAAAAAAAGGTGTATTTGCTTTTTAAAAATGTTTACTTTAAACAGCCTGCAGGTCTTTATTTACAAATGCACTATATTTTTGGACAATTACATCAATATATCTCATCTGCTGGTTTTGCCCTTCATTATGCAAAATGACTTGAGAGGATGTCACAAAAAGAAATGAGTACAGAGTATTCGCCAGTTCATCTCCTCTCCCAATTAAATTCATAGCTTTAAGAATCCAGACCTTTTCCTTGATCTGACAGGTAGCAGAACAAAGCACTTGTATTTTAGGTGTTGTCTGTCATGTTTTATCTGAGGAAGACATTTACATACTTCAACAATGCCAAGAACACAGCCTTCCAAATTCATATACAAAATGGTAGCTTTCATTAATCACCGATTAACTAGGCAGCAATCCAGAAGAGCAGCTTGCTCTAAGAGCTTGATACCAACTGAACATCCATCAATAGATTTCTAATATATTTGAGAACATTTTGTACTTCCACTAAAAATTTCAGCAGCAGCAATGTCAAGAAGAGATTGCAATAATGAATAATTATTTTTTATTACTGCCAACAAGTTAATATACTAATGGATCTCTACTTTATTCCCCACTTGTAAGCTAACTGATTGTTAATGCATGTTTTTATGTGGTAACATTACTCAAACTCCAAAACATGACATTACTCTTAGCAAGGAGGTTCTGATACTTTGCTGAGTAAAAACACTGTAGTGTAGAATGAATGCTACCCATTGTTTTATTGCAACATTGCAGTTCTGCAGATAGCTGTGTTAAAAGCTGGTGTCTCTTGAATACTGAGTTTCTAAATTAAGATGTATACTGTAACTGAATGCAGAAACATGAGAAAAACATGCAACAAGAATTTATTTGTTCTATTTTCCACACAAAAAGGCTCAAAAGAGATGGAATAACCACCATTGTCCCTGTAAGTACTTTAGCATCAAGTACAGTAGCCCATAGTGGAGGCAGATGAGCCTAATCAAGGAATACAAGATTGTCCGTATAGGTACGAGTGATATAAACTTTTGCCAGACGCACAGGGATATTCACCTCTTGAGCAGGTCTGTGGCTTTATTCTTCACCAAAGCCTCTTTCTTGGACAAACCGAGCCACTGCCATTGAAAAAGGTTTATTATGCTGTCTCTAACACTAACACTTCACTGCTGCCTATTGGTAGCTATGAGCACAAAATGTTAACCAGAAGTTTGCCCTCAATCTCTTCACTGGGTAAAAAACTGGCTGGATGGCCAGGCCCAAATAGTGGTGATGAATGAAGTTAAATCCAGTCAGCGGCCAGTCACAAGTGGTGTTCTCCAGGGCTCCGATTTGGGGCCAGTTCTGTTTAATATCTTTATCAATGATCTGGACGAGGGGATCGAGTGCACCCTCAGTAAGTTTGCAGACAACACCAAGTTGGGTGGGAGTGTTGATCTGTTTGAGGGTAGGAGGGCTCTACAGAGGGATCTGGGATGGGCTGAGACCAATTGTGTGAGGTTCAACAAGGCCAAGTGTCGGGTCCTGCACTTGGGTCACAACAACCCCATGCAACGCTACAGGCTTGGGGAAGAGTGGCTGGAAAGCTGCCCAGTGGAAAAGGACCTGGGGGTGCTGGTTGACAGCTGGCTGAATATGAGCCGGCAGTGTGCCCAGGTGGCCAAGAAGGCCAATAGCACCCTGGCCTGTATCAGAAATAGTGTGGCCAGCAGGAGTAGGGAGGTGATCRTGCCCCTGTACTCGGCACTGGTGAGGCTGCACCTTGAGTACTGTGTTCAGTTTTGGGCCCCTCACTACAAGAAAGACATTGAGGTGCTGGAGCGTGTCCAGAGAAGGGCAATGAAGGTGGTGAAGGGTCTGGAGAACAAGTCTTATGAGGAGCGGCTGAGGGAACTGGGGTTGTTTAACCTGGAGAAAAGGAGGCTGAGAGGAGACCTTATTGCTCTCTACAGCCACCTGAAAGGAGGTTGTAGTGAGGTGGGTGTCAGTCTCTTCTCCCAGGTAACAAGCAATAGGACAAGAGGAAACGGCCTCAAGTTGTGCCAGGGGAGGTTTAGATTGGATATTAGGAAGAATTTCTTTACCGAAAGGGTTATTAAGCATTGGAACAGGCTGCCCAGGGAAGTGGTTGAGTCTCCATCCCTGGAGGTATTTAAAAGACGTGTAGATGTGGTGCTTAGGGACATGGTTTAGTTGTGGACTTGGCAGTGTTAGGTTTACAGTTGGACTCAATGATTTTAAAGGTCTTTTCCAACCTAAATGATTCCATGATTCTATGAATCAGAATTGCCTTCAGTGTTATCCTTGAAGTACTCTTTCTGATAAGTATGCTGCCTCTTTTCATATCCATAAACCAACAGCTGCTTGCACCTTTATGTACTAGCATATTTTTCGGTACTATATTCTTCTGCACTGATACTTCATACTCTTCACTTCCAGCAACCCAAGTAGTAAACTTCAACTACCTGAAATATAAAACAAGCAACATTTGTGTCTCTCGGAGCAATTATGCTAAGTACTTCCAAGTAGCCACAAATCCAGCCAACATGGCTAGTTTGGCTGAGGTAATATAGGATCTAAGTCTGGGTTAGTGATGATGTGAAACACCTCACAAAGATCATACAAGAGTTTTATAAACAAAAGAAAGAATGAATAAGTACAAGCTTGTCTAGCACAGCCAACAGCAGGAATTCTAGGGACACAATGTTTCACTTGGGTGGTAATTTTCTCCATTACTAAGAGGTGATAGATATTTGCAAATCAGTTTGGCTCTGATTATAACCTGATCTATCTCTTGATGGAAAAAAGCAGAAAACCTTTTTTTTTTTTTTTGACAAACACGTGGAGTTTGTGCATGACTACAGGAATGGTTAGATATGAACTGCTACTTAACTCTCCCCCAAGAAAGGACCAGTGGTCAGAAAAGGGAAAAGACTAGAGCCGTACCTTCATCTTCCCATTGCACAGACTAGTACAGAAATGTCCTAATTTGCTGATGTTACAGGCCAGGAATGAATGGGTCATGTAGGGAGCCAGGAATGGTTCTTCAGAGAACACGCAGTTTGTCTGGCAGACCTGCTGTACAGCACAGCTCATGCATCACATACCTCCTGCTTTGGTTCAAGCCTCACAGGACAATCCACCCCATCAAATAGTGAGGAAAAACAACTTCTTCTCCAGTGAGCAGCAAAAATTATTCTAACTGCCAGCAAAATAAACCAGTAAGTTTTTTCAGCCCTGCTGCACCTTCCTAATGAAATCACAGACAGCTCTGCAGGGGCAACTTTGTTCATCTTCAAAGCTTTTTAGAAACATTGAATAATCTTCATATTCCTCCTGTGGGCAGGAAAGTATTAGTATCTGCCAATTAAAACCATTACAGAATTAGAGGCACAGAGAAGCTGTAAGAGCACAGTTCAGATGTTCTGAGTAAGACTGCCCACGCATTCTTGAGCTAGAGAACGTTTTGCTTCATTTGAAGTTCTGCTTTTTTCCTTTGCTTTGCTAAGAGCCAACGCAATTGGTATAAAGATGGGGTTCTTACTCTTCCTCTCTTCCCAATGCAGTTGATGGTAATAAATAGGTAGGGAGATAAAACAAAAGGCTCTGAGCAGCATTTGGAGCATCAGCTCTATTTTGCCATCTTTTAAAACTCACAGATAAAGGTTGCCTGGCCGAACATTGAAGAGAAACTCAGCTGTGCCTTCTCTAGGAACACAGTGAATCCATTGCAGCTCAAGAACAAAAAATAAAAGAAGAAATGAGGCATGCTCATCTTTGAAAATTATATCCATAAAGATGCCCCAACATACTTCTTCCTGCAATAAAGGACTTTATCCTATTCCTTCTCACCTTCCACAGAGATAATTCAGAATTCATTTTAATAATTCAAAGTGCATCAGTACTGAGGAAATACATGAGAATCCTTAAATATTTCCTGGCTGCAATATTTTGAAAGACAAAAATATGAAGATAACTGCGTGCAATTCACAGTGCTGAGAATCTATGGTCCATCATGCTAACCTGCTGTTCAGAAAAAGGCAGTCGTTAACACACACATGTGAAATCTTGTCTGCCAGTTATAAGGGAAGGAGGGGAACAGGGAGAAGGGAATAATTTTTCACTGTTCTATCCTGAATCACAGTCTTTGCACAGATGGAAAAAATCTGCAAGTGGAAGCCAATTTTGCCTGCCTAAACTACAACTTCTGCCTCACAGCAGGAAGAAAAGAGTTAGAGCTGAGATTCACCTTCCTTGGGCATATAGATGCTCAGTCAGAACTTCCATCACAGGCACTCACCCCTCCAGGAGGAGGTTGTGAAAAGGCACCTGAGAGTGTTGGAGGGCATATCAAACCAATTGTGGTTTATCGTATTGCCCCAAACAGATGAAAGTGTGATCACTCTTTCATAGCTTTCACTTCTCTTTAACAAGAAATAGTTGTTATAGTTATCTAGACTATAGACAGAATGACTGTTTTCCCTCTCATGAAGGTGAGATCCTTCATGATCATGAAAGTTAGGTCCAGGCTTGCTTCCACCTAGGATGATCACAGATAATAGTAACAATCAGTGAATGGAAACACCCAGAAAACCTTATCCTTAATCTAATTAGAAATTTATTTTCCAAATGCTTTTTTAAAATACGAACAAATAGGTTGAAAACCTGTAGTCTCAAGATATTTGAGGATCTATGGACTACTTTTCATGTCTACAAGACTTACCACCAAAGGAAACAAGCTCATGCCAATAAGATTTAACTAATTAGGACCCAGACCATCACTGAAAAATGTTCAGAGGTAAGTACACCGAAAAAGTTTGAAACTATTGTGTTAAGGTAGTTTTTAATCAAATAATGCTATTAGATATACAAATCACTGTATTTAAAGATATATCAGGTCTTACTATTTTCATGCCAAATTTCATACTTAAATTTTTCTTGCTTTCTGTGTCACCACAATTTTCCCTGCTGTATTTAACATCCAAATGCATTCAGAATACATAGCAGATCCAGGTATCATATACAATTTCATAGATCACTGAAAAATTAAATATATGATACTATAATGGAATCAGAGGAACAGCTTGAAGCTCCAACACTTACTTGAACATACAGCTGAGTTGGAAAGGATCTGGAAAGTTTCCTAAGTTGAGAAGAATGATATTTTACCTAATAGTGGGAGGTTCCAGCCTCTACCATCATCATGCTATAATGAAAAAAATGGTACATTCCATTCAGTTTTACTGCCAGTGTGCTCTCTATGCTTTCCTTTATCTTGATAACTCAATGCTGGCCTGAAAGAAAGAATGAATATTCAATCTTTCTTCCAAAATGAGAATGGAAGAAGGTGGGCATTGGGGGTGTCTATCACAGGTTTCTTATATTCTCTGCCTTCTACATTTTGGGATATGTGTACCTTGAACTCCTTGTCAGACATTTACATCTCTTCACGGAGCTAGTCCTCAGTGGATTCAAACCGAGGCCAGTTATACCAATCAACTCTCCTGCCCAGCTGCTGTGCATGTTCCAAGGACATCTTTACATCCTAACGTATTCTTGCAGTCTTCCAAATACAGAATTCACACACTGATAAATATATTAGAACTATGACCCAAGTCTTTAAGAAAGTATTTCTCACTTTCTTTTGTACAGCTAGATATCCAGTCACCAGCCAGATAGGACATGGTCCTAAGTTTGCTTTCTACTTCACTTGGCTTAGCTCTTTGTGGTCTGGTCTTAAAATCAGCTAGAAAATAAATGTATTTGAAACTGCACAGGCAGAACTGGAACAATTCCATCAAGAATTCTTGAAGCAGGAAGTTTCATAGGGCATTCTGCCCTGATGCACATCTGTCAGATTCTGAGAAATGGAAAACAATAAAGTGTAAAACCAGAAGAATTTAGCATAAACTGTRATCTCTATTTTAAAATGGAGTTCACAGTAGTTCATCTTCAGCCTTAATGGAAATGCTTGGATTCACTATGCAAAGAATTCTACCTCAGATGAAATTTGTGGTATTGCCTAGTTCTTGCAGATAGTAGACTCTACTAAACAGTGGCAACACTGCATTTATTTTTATGATTACTATAATAATGATGATATTTTTACAGAGATGCAGCATGAAAAGACACAATATTAGACTATTTTCTCAACATTTTTATTCAATTACTACACTAGCTAAGGTCTGTGGGCTTTCTGTTTTCAAGTCACAAATTGTAAAATAACATTCTCCTGTCTGGTCTCCCCATTTTCCTTCCCTGCATGTTTATTTTAAGGTGAAGATACATTCAAGTGTCTACATTATATATGTCCTAGGCCATTAGAATGATAAACTTTTAAACAACAGAAGCCAGGATGGCCCAACAATCTGCAAGTCAAAGTTATAACTTAGACTTCAGTGCTTATCAGCCTTACTATACCTTGAGCATCTAACTAGGCAGAACAACGATGGTCTGCCAAGTTTTACAGCATGATAATGTCTAGAAAAAACAGCATTAGTTGGTGATCCTCTACTTTAGTTAACTGGTAAATGGACTGATTAATTGATTATTGTTTATTTTATTGCACTAAGGTCACAAGATGAGCATTGCCCTGTAGAAGATATGTAGTACATTAACACCTTGCAGAAGAGAGTCSTCACTCTCCTTAATTAGCAAAAACAGGCACAATGTAGAAGACAGAAGAGACTTACTGAAGCCAAACAGTAGATGAATGATTAAAAAGATCCCAAGACCCCCCCTAATTCATCAGTGCAGCCCCCGAACCACAAGGTGCTCAAGGTATTTTTCTGTGACAGTAAAATACTACCTCCAATCCCAGTACTAACATTAATCAGTAAAAACAAACAAACAAACACACAAAAACCCCCAACCACCTTCTAGAAATAAACTCTGAAAATGCATTGGGGAAAGCTAGCAACATTTATTTACAAGCAGCCAAAGTAAATGCTTTATTTAGTTCAGTCTGCAGCAAGATTGTGTTGTCTTTTTCTGCATAACAGTTTGCACAGCTACAATAACACTTACAAAGTGAAATGTGAATTGCCTGTGTAGATTTAGGCTAATTTATTGCTGAGAAATGTGTGCTCTGTTTACTATGAATTCCATGCTATCCTCTGGATTGCCAAATGCATTTCTTCGCAGGGAACTGTTTTGTTTGATACTGTGCTTTTGTTTGGTTAACAGACAAGTCCTCATCCTGTTTCTTTTGATAGGAGTGATAGATCACAATGTAATTAATGGATAAATACACAGAGAAGTTTGTGGACCTGTCCCAGGATGCCACAATGTAGAGATGCCAAAAGTTTTACCATATGATTACTTTGAATGCTACTGGAATCCTAAGAACACACTTCAGAGATCCTATCTTTGAACCTCCCTGAATGGATAAACTGCTACAATTATCTTAAGAGTAAAGGGTTTTTTTAAAAAAAAATTGAAATAAATAATAAATAATTGACGTGGTTTAATCCTGGCCAGCACCCAAACACCACGCAGCCGCTCGCTCACCCCCCCGCTCCGGTGGGATGGGGAAGAGAATCGGGAGGGCACGAGTAGGAAAACTCGCGGGTTGAGATAAAAACAGTTTAATAATTGAAATAAAACAAAGTAGAACAGTAATAATAACAGTGAAAACACCACCACCACCAACAACAACAACAATATACAAAGCAGGCGATGCACAATGCAATTGCTCACCACCCGCCGAAACCGACGTGTGCCCCAAATGAGAGCCCGTGCCTGGGACCCAAAGCCCGCCCCACACCCTTAGTTTTTATACTGAGCATGACGTCACATGGTATGGAATACCCCATTGGCCAGCTGGGTCAGCCACCCCGGCTATGCTCCCCCCGCCAGCTTCCCATGCACCTGGCAGGGCATGGGAGGCCGAAAAGTGCCTGGTGCAAGCACCACCCAGCAGCACCCAAAACATCACTGGGCCATCAACGCTCCTATTATACCAAACCCAAAACACAGCACACCCTCCCCAGCTACGGGGAAGAAAGTTAACTCTGTCCCAGCCGGAACCAGGACACCCTTCCTTTGAACATCCAGCCCAGCACGGGCAGTCGGGGTGCCAGGAGGAGCTGTGCTTCAGTACCAACCACTTCTGAAGCAGCTCGAACCCCTTCATATGCTGCCAATATCTCTTTCTCAGTTGGAGTATAGCGGGCCTCGGATCCTCTGTATCCCCGACTCCAAAACCCCAGGGGTCGACCTCGAGTCTCCCCTGGTGCTTTCTGCCAGAGACTCCAGGTAGGGTCATTCTCTCTGGCTGCGGTGTAGAGCACATTCTTTACATCTTGTCCTGCCTGGACTGGCCCAAGGGCTACTGCMTGAACTATCTCCCATTTAATTTGTTCAAAGGCTTGTTGTTGCTCAGGGCCCCATTTGAAATCGTTCTTCTTCCTGGTCACTTGAATCAGGCTGTAATCCGGAATATGCATTCTCCAGAAACCCACAATGCTTAAGAAAGCTTGTGTTTCTTTTCTGCTAGTTGGTGGAGACATGGCTGTTATTTTATTGATCACATCCATTGGGATGTGACGACGCCCATCTTGCCATTTTATTCCTAAAAACTGGATCTCTTGTGCAGGTCCCTTGACCTTAATTGTTTTATGGCAAAACCGGCCTTCAGAAGGATTTGGATTATCTTCTTCCCTTTCTCAAAAATTTCTTCTGCTGTGTTGCCCCATACAATGATGTCATCAATGTATTGCAGGTGTTCCGGAGCCTCACCCTGTTCCAGTGTGGTGTGGATCAGTCCGTGGCAAATGGTGGTGGCTGTGTTTCCACCCCTGGGGCAGTCGATTCCAGGTGTACTGAATGCCCCTCCACATAAAGCAAACTGTGGCCTGCGCTCTGCCGCCAAAGGGATTGAGAAAAACGCATTAGCGATATCAATGGTGGCATACCRCTTGGCTGCCTTTGACTCCAGTTCGTAYTGAAGTTCTAGCATGTCCGGCACGGCAGCACTCAACGGTGGCGTGACTTCGTTCAGGCCACGATAGTCTACTGTTAGTCTCCACTCTCCATTAGACTTTTGCACTGGCCATATGGGACTRTTAAARGGTGAGCGAGTCTTGCTGATCACTCCTTGGCTCTCCAGTTGACGAATCAGCTTATGGATGGGAATCAGGGAGTCTCAGTTGGTGTGATATTGCTGCCAATGCACTGTTGTKGTGGCAATCAGCACCTGTTGTTCTTCGACCCTCAGCAACCCCACAACAGAAGGGTCCTTTGAGAGACCGGGCAAGGTAGACAGTTGTTTAATTTCCTCCATCTCCAAGGCAGCTATACCAAAAGCCCACTGGTACCCTTTTGGGTCCCTGAAATACCCTCTCCTGAGGTAGTCTATGCCAAGGATGCATGGAGCCTCTGGGCCAGTCACAATGGGGTGCTTTTGCCACTCCTTCCYGGTTAGGCTCACTTYRGCCTCCAATACAGTCAGCTCTTGGGATCCCCCTGTCACTCCAGAAATACAAATGGGTTCTGCCCCTTTATAGCTTGATGGCATCAGGGTACACTGTGCACYGGTGTCTACGAGAGCCTTAAACTCCTGTGTGTCTGATGTGCCAGGCCATCGAATCCACACAGTCCAGTAAACCCAGCTGCCCCTTTCCTCCACCTGGCTGGAGGCAGGGCCCCTCTAGTCCTGGTCATAGTATTCACTACCCGCTTCTTGTAAGTACGAATCAGGAGTCCCTTTATTAAGATCAGAAGTGGAATCAGCCCTTCTGCTCTGTCTGGGAAACTGCTCACTGGAAACTGGAGCAGCAGTTTTTCTGGAAGAACCCCCTTTTGTGATTGTTTTTCCTTGCAATTCATGTACCTTTGCCTCTAGGGTCGAGGTAGATTTTCCATCCCACTTCCTCGTGTCCTCTCTGTGGTCACGCAAGAAAAACCACAGGGTGCCCGGGGCGTGTATCCATGATATCTTCTCTCTTGAGCAGAGGGAC
>JAYKAV010001444.1:133620-144581 GCA_035582835.1 Phoebastria nigripes | reverse complement strand
AGGGATCCCAGCTGCTTGGCTTCCCTACCCTCTAGTTCCAGGCCACTGGCCCCATTATCCCAGCATTGGAACAGCCAGGTGACAATGTGCTCGCCTGGACGATAGCTGAAATCTTTTCGCGTATCTCGCAGCTCACTCAGAGATAGGGATCGGGTGGTTACCAACTCATTTACGGGTTCTGCCTCTTCCTCCTCCTGTTCTCGTGATGGCCCTGGTTCATCTTCATCCCTTACTAAACGAGCTGACTTTCTTGTGTATTTTCTTTTTTGTACAGGGGCGACTGATACCAGCACGGGTTGGTTCTCTGTTGCAGGGGGCAGAGTAGCCACAGTGCCAGCTGTGGGGGCTGGGGTAGCTGCAGTGCCTGCTGTGGGGGCTGGGGTAGCTGCAGGGCCCGTTGTTTTGTCATCAGATCCAGAGACCTTTTCTTCCCCTTGAGGGTTCTGAATAGTGTTGAATAGGGCTTGGTAGGCATGGGCCAGGCCCCAGCACATTGCAGTGATTTGTGTCTCCCTAGAATTGCCAGGGTGACAGCATACTTTTTCCAAATATTCCACTAATTTTTCAGGGTTCTGCACTTGTTCAGGGGTGAAGTTCCAAAACGCTGGGGGTGCCCACCGTCCTAGGCATTTGCTCATGCTATCCCACACACCCTGCCACTCATAACTATCCAGCCTTGGAGCAGATCTCTGCATGATATTCTTAAATTGCTTAGACAAAACCGAAACAATATTCCCAAGAAATACCAATAGGTGTATCATCTTAACTACCCAGGGATGTTCAAGGTACYGACAAGTTGTTGTAACAAAGGAAAAAACATCATAAAGGAAGGTGCCATTCTGTATTTCCTCCATAAAAAGCTCCTCAGAGGAAGAGGTATAATTGCTAATTGTCTCCAAGAGGTGGTACCCAAAGTACAATAACGGCTTCAGTACAACACCCAGATACCAAATAATGCCCAATGCCAGTATTTTAATAACAAATCTCCTCAGCAAAACATCACTAATCACTGCAGAGCACAGCAGATTGCAGAAACTAACACCAATCTTTAACGTGTACAGCAAAAACAAGAGCATGATGCAGGTCAGATAAACTAATATKGTGASMAACAAYTGTTAACAGATATAAATTCCTTAATATGCTCTAGTTAATCTGTTGTTATCTCAAACCCTTCGTGCCCTACATTGGGCACCAAAAAGGACTGTCGTGGTTTAACCCTGGCCAGCACCTAAACACCATGCAGCCACAATAATAAAATAATAAAAAATAATAAAAATTAATAAAATAATAAATAATTAAACCCCCCCCTTGTTTTCCTTCCTTAAAATTGGGAGGATCCCTCTCAAACCATCACAATATACTTAATGGGAAGAGCTTGATTCCTCCAGTCATTCTCATCTGAATACCTGCCAGTGTCCTGCAGCTTTGACAACCATGTACAGAAACAGAAGCATCTGTCAGTCCTTTCTGAAACACCAGTTTAGTAGCCTGTCATGAGGTACAATGATCTCTGAAATCTCAACATCTACCCTCAATTATCACACAGCAGTATCTAAGATAACATGGGGAAAGAGATACTACTGCGTACCAGCTGCAATCACAGCAGGTTTTTACGGTGATAAAGCTAGTGAAAAATCCCTATAAGCAAATCCATATACGAAAAGGAAAAAGAAAAACAGAAAATGTGAGAGAGGAAGATTAGAGGAAGATTTGTAAGAAAACAGTAGAGAAAATGGCAGCTGGAATAAATCTTGGAACGACAAGAGGAAGATAAAAAGCCAAATACAGAAAAAAGAAAGAAGGGGATTATGACAGATAACTGGAGAAAGAGGCAGAGGCCAACAGAGGTTTAAGGGCTGGTCTGCAGATGGAGTATGTTACAGGAAGGAGGGTTTCTGTAGCCATACACAGACAGTCATTATCAACAGGTTTGGAGTGGTAAACTCCCTAATGTTTACCTAGCTCCACTGATTAAAAAAAAAAAAAAAAAAAGGGAGGGGGGGGGGGGGGGGGGGGGGCTTGTTCTCTTTCCTGGATGGAAGTAACCCTACTGGGAAAAAGAACCTTTATACCATCTGCAGTGAGGGTGATTGGAAGTAAAGCTTTTGAGTGTGTACAAGACTTTGCATGTCATTTATCTCATACTATTAGAGCTAAGGAATCTTACTTCCCTCAGAGGGATATGTAAGTGTCCATTTTCCATAAGTGAAAAGGAATCAGTAGAATGATTTTCACTAAATGTGAGCTTTTATTGTKCATTTTCACCTATCGTCGTCAGAATTCCTTCTTTTAAACAAGCAAGTGGTACAAAAAATAATCCTTATACAGTTTTCTAGGGACAAAAATATTAATTCCCAACGTATTTTTAGCCCTGAAGTAGCAGGGCATACAGTCACAACAGCCATATTGTGCAGTTACTGGGTTTTTATGTGTGTCTTTGTGCTATTGGCACCTGGTTGTCCTGTTCCTTCTCTCTTTTCCTTACTCTCATCCTATAATTACTCTTTCATCTTTACTTTGACAATCCATTACACAAAATGTCACTCAAAGCAACAGAGGACAGACCTCTACCATCTCCTGCTAAATATCTAAAYGACTAGCTCTGACCGTACTTGAAACTGTGAAAAGAACATTAGAACTGAAACTTTCCTCACCATTTCATTTTAGGCATGTTGAATGTAGTCACTTTCCTCAAAAATATATTAACTCTACAGTAGCTTATTGTGTTTACTGCAGGCTTTTAATTGATTCAATTTGATTTTTCATATTACTTAATTCTAAAGTGCTGTAAGCTACTGTCTTCATTAACAGGCTTATTGGACTAAATTCAAAAGCTTATCAGGATAATGTTTAGAAAATGGCTACTTGTTTATGCTGTTTATCCTCCCCTGATCTTGGACTCTGCTACATTAATGCCTCTCTTATCAGCCATGGAGTGTTTTAGAGTAGCTAGTAATGGCCATCAAGGSACTTAAATATCACATAAGGTGCATCCACGTAACTGAGTGAGGTATCCAAAGAGGGAAGGATCAGAGTTCATTTTGCTGCAATCTATCACAATTCCAGGACAAAGTGTCCACATTGCATCTTTACTAGCAATGAGTTTAGACTGGATGCTGCATGCCTGAGTGCACRTCATGCATGAGAGCTAACTGCTGGAGAACCCCACGTCCACATTTCAAGTGGGTACTCCAGGTGGCAACTGGATACATAATTTCAATCTCATTTCTACCAGGAATGAAACCACTTTGAGCACACCACTGATGCAGCTGAGTGCATATCCCAGTACTGACACAACGCAAGGTTGTACCAAAAAATATCCCTACTTCACCCTGAGTTGCTAATATAGATGTACATGTAGACTGCATGTACTCTCAGGTGTATACTTAGTCTGTGTAAACCCTTCTTCTAACAACTATGGAATATATAGAATCATTACATTATTTGTTAGGCTCCACATTGAAAACAGAGGTACTAAGTGGGATTACCCACAAATTCTCTCTCAAAAATTCTGCAGGAGTGTCTGGTTTCTTCAAAACAGAACRCACACATTTCAGTTATGTGATCAAAATGTAAATAATCACAGGTTCATTGAGGAGGGGAGGTGGGACACTGTTTTTCCTTCCTTCTGACTAGCTTTTGGACCAACACATATAAACTTGGGATTCAGTAAGGAATTCTGGAAGAGTATAGTACATTAGGAACATTATCTTATCTATTGGGTACATATCACTGATGTATATTAATCATATTCTTTCAGTTTGTGCTGACTCAGCTGACATTCTGAATCACTTTCAGAAAATAGAAAGGATGCATTTTGCATATATATATGTATGTATGCACACACAAGCACCTATCAGGTTTTCTTTACCTTCTACCAGAAACAACAACAACAACAACAACAAAAAACAACAACAACAACAAAAAAAATCAGGTTTTGTGTATAGTGTTACAAAAAGTTAATCTACTACTAGTAATTTCTTTAAGTGCCATATGTATTTCATTTGGATATACAAATTAATTCACTGTTGTCTCCAATTATTTCCTCTGCCAGTTCACTTTCTTTTTTTTTTTTTGAACCCCAGAATAGTAAGAGATATCCTTGGTCTGTCAAAAGGCTTAAACTAGGATCTTCAGAAAGATGTTTATATCCAGGACCCGGAATTTCAGTAAAGCTAAGCTCCCCCTAAGCTTTTAGTACAAAGTAAAAGCAGACAGATCGCCACATAAATTCACTGTTAAGAGTCTGAATACCTTGTAAGAACATCAGATGGTGAAAGATGGACTGGTTAATATTTAGCCTTTGAAAATCTGACCCTTTGGCCATAACATTGTTTGCTGTAGTACAGGGCTTTGCAAAGTGTTCCATATATGCCACTAACTGTATGTGAGCAACACCAAAAGTTATACACTGCCTAAGTATCCAAAGCCTGCCTCAACAGCCTACTGTTTTCTCCTGAGAATGCTCAGTAGCTAAGGCAAAGCTGAAAGCCGGGATCTCAAAAGAGGGTGGGTAAAGGCTCATGTACCTTTTCTTGCTCCTGCTCATCGTTCTTCCCAGTCACAACATTGAGGAGCTTACATTAGATCATACAAAGTGCAGAAACCTGATGAAATATGTCCTTAGAAAGTTCGCTAGTAAACAACTGAAAACACACTGGATTTTAACTTGTAACATGCCCAACAGAACTCTTAAATACACTAGTCTTCTACCTAATACAAACCAAAAATTTCAGAAATATCACAGTCAGTCCACATATCGTTAGCCTCATCCACAGTGCACATCAGGGCAAAAACTGCTTCAAAGTTCATCAAAACACAAACTAATTTTTTCCTCTGTTTAGCTCTAAATGAGTTTTCAAAAATAGCATGCATTTCAAAATGCATGCATTTACCTCTTATCTAAAATTATTCAAAAGTTTTCTGGATGTCCAGCCTGTGGTACCTGAAAAGGGCCTGGTTTTCAGATCACGGTGTTAATACTGAGATCCATCACATTACTCAAAACTTAAAATATCAGTTTTGGAATCCAGTGATGGGAAGCTTATATTACTTGAGGCCATCCCACATCTATAAGCAAAGATGCAAGAATCAGGATCATTATTATTTCTGTTACAGATATCTCAAGCTCTACTTTTTTCATTGCTATGATAGCTCACAGAATACCATATCAGAACTTCTTGAAAAACATCTGTTCTCCTAGTAAGAACAGCAAATATGCATTTCTGCCATTGCAGGGAAGACAAGAAGGCAATGGATCATGAAAAAAATGTTCTGGAATCAATTTCAAGAAGTCATATCTAGACCATCTCTCTGCCTGAAGGCAAAGTCAGCTATGCAGAAGCCATTTCTGACATACTAGATTACCAGTATTGAATGCTACTGGTTTAAACACTTCAGCTGACAACAGATTGCTCTTATAATTTTAACCATCGACAGCTATCAAGGATATAGGCCTTAATTTTTACCATAAATATTTACCAAACTGCCTCTGAGGTTCAAAATAAACAATTACTGAAAATGAAATCAATTATCTCCACTAAAAATGTCATGCCAGATTTATGGGCCAAATTGTGATTTTAGTCAAAATTAACTCCAGTAGCATTATTCTGGATACATGCTGGTTACTGAAGACCAGAATGTATTCCTGCAGCTTGGGTTATATCTCCGTTTAAAAATGCAATGGCATATGCACTAGTATGTGTAGCGTACAGTATGGGTTTCCCAACACATTTTCATTCTGCACACCAGTCTGTCAAACAAAAAGCATGGAAAATGCACTTGTACAACCTCTGATCTATTATGTAAGCCATAACAGCTGCATCAGAAAAGAGGTGAAAAGTATAGAAGTACTACAGCATATTACTGTTCTATAAGATATATGACGTTGTTTAAGTTCTTTGTAACTGGAGTTTGATTTTGTCTGTGACTTTTTTTTTTTCAGGTCAGAAAAAAAACCACTGCCATTTGGCCTCTGCAAAAAGCAAARTAACTCACTCAAAGCACATGGATTTGTCTGGCTCTCAGTTTATAAACTCTTCTGCTTTATGATTTTGTCATTGGCACTGCACTATTAATGTAATCGTAAATGTAAAATTGTGTAATTATAATGTTAATTCTGGGAGCACATTTCAAAGTAATATTCACCTCTTTTTCAGAGATCATTTARTGACCACAAGTTACGAGTGTGAGAGTTCTGAATAATAGAGGTTTTAGTTTAAGCATAGTGCAAGAAATAACATTTCATTTTTTCACTTCAGTATGCCTGAACAATAGGTTCTTGAGCAAAGGGCCAGATGCTGCCAGCCTTGGCAGCAGTCTCKTTGCTCTGCGCAGCTGTCTTTCATTGCTAGACTGACAACGTGAATTTACATGAGCAGCCAGTGATTACTAAACCACTTCTGTGGAATAGTTTTGTATGCCAGAAGCATACCTATTACACTAACTTACAAACTAGTGGCCTTCAATGCTGTTTCAGGACACTGTCATGTTGACATACACACATAAGACAAACCTTAGCATGAAAAACAACTTTTCTGTATTAAAAAGGGACACAACTACAAATGTACTCAACATATGTTACACTGTTCTGCTATATTTTTATTACTTCCATACATGCATATTTATTTTTAGTGATAACATTTTTATTGTAAGAGTAAGAAATGCTTGCCTCACTAGAGAAGTCTTTTACTCCTATGAACAATGCAATTTACATATACTAATTGCTAAAACAAGAATAATAGAATAATAGAATATGGTGCTTGTCTTTCTTGCACAATTAGTTACAGATTATGTGAGGATGCTATGCGTTCACAGTTAGGAATGAACAATAAAGCTCATAAAGGAAGAAACAGCAAGTCTTTCAATAGACATTCTCCATGTTGTGATAAAGGAGRTAAGTAGAGATGCAGATTGCATACCCAGAGAATGGAATAACTAACACATAAGCAAAATTAAGGAATGGAAATTACTCGACCAAATTTAGATTAAATTCTTGCTGTATGTATCAGAGGAACTGTAAGTTCTCTGTTGAGATATGTCTTCTCCCTGGCAATGTTGATCAGAAGTGATTCAGGGTGTCCAGCACCTAAGAACTGACAATAACAGCATGCAGTGCCAGTGTAGTCAGCTGCGTTTCAAAACATATGGCATATTTTTATGCTGCCATTCTGAATGTTTTATACCTTTGGGCAGGTTTAACTGTTGAGGAACAGCTGGCATCTTTTAAAAGTCAATATCCTTTTAGATGAAATATCCTGGGTAAACCAACAAAATGTGGAATCAAAATCTGGCTTCAAAATTGTAATGCTGTGAAATACGATCACCTGAATGGGACCTACATCACAAAAAGAAAGCGTGATCTATGTCACAAAAAGGCTCCTACATTGTTAAAGTGATGCTTCAGATTTGGTGCAAGAAATGTACCTGAGAATACCTTTCTTGTCATTTTGCAGRTTGCTGAACATCTACTCTATGAGAATTTGACCTACAGTGGAACAATATAATGAAAGAAGCTTTTCTTTCCCATCACAGCAGAGAAACAAGGTCATAGATGTTTTTTATTTCTGATCCATCTTGTAACTCATAATGTGCTTCAATAACGGGTGAGTCTATGGTTACAATATTGTCAATAAGTCAGCATGAAATAATTTCGGTGGAAAGAGATAATTTGCTGACCTACCGTTCTTTTCTTAACATGATTCGTGTTGCTGGCATTGCAAACTATCTTTGGGCAAGCAATATTTCTGCTTTTATGACAGCTTTGCCAAAAAAGGTGGTGTTCAATTTTTTGTTGATTAGAATACCTATATAGTAAGGCAAGTCATTAGAAGAGACAGTATCTTTCCTTACACCGATTGATAACTGCTGGAAAAAAGCAATCAGATTTTCAGATACACACCCCTTCTCAGATTTGCTTTCTCACTACCTGTCATTTCATCATGCCACTTAGAAAAGCACTTTTGACTCCTGGCTATCATTAAAAACAACAAGCTTGATATACAGTGTCATATTTGTTGACCAAACCAGGCTGTGAGCAATGCAAAGAAAGTAAAGAACACAGATGTGCTGACCCCTCCATACATACGTTTATGTGGGAAAACTGCATGGAAGAMCAATCCTTAGTAAGACTCCATGAAGTCTTATTGCTAAGTTCAATGAAGATTTTGCATCTAAAACATTATTAGAGAATTGTCTTTGGGCTTTAAGTGCACGCAGGGGCCTTTTGTCAGAGTATCATTGTGCCAAATGCTGCACATATGAAAGAGGCAGAACCTACACTGAAAAGCTTATAATGCGTATGTGTGGAACAGACAAATTGCAAGAGAATCATTGTATCCCTTTCGTGGAAGGACATTGAGGCACACACAGATTAAAAGACTTGCCCGAGGTCATGCAAGAAATTTCTACTCTGGTTGGGAATTTAACCTGAAACATCTTGAGTCCTAAGCTTGTGCTTTAATCACCATACCATTCTTCTGCTATACGTTAGCAGGCAAAGCTCAAGATCAAGTGGTGAAGTGCTCCAGGATTGGTATTTATGTTTGGCATATTTTGACTCTTGCTTTTTGCTGTAGAATTTTAAGGGCTTGGTAATACAGGTGATACTCTTTGTTTAGAATACATTTATGACTCTTGAGGTTAAATTCTTTCATTGCTACACAAACAAAATTGTAACTGCATTTACCGCTACACAGAAGCAAGCGCTCAGTGCCCTTGTGGTAAATAGTTCATTCACTTTAAGCTACCCACTGYCCTTATCTAGTGTATATAACTTGTGTAATTGTCCATATTTTATCATTTTCTCATTATTTTGCACTCTGAGCACTTTATTTATCTACATACTTTTATTTTCATGTCTAGAAAAGTAACTAAAATATTGTCTAAAAATATGACCACTTATTACTTGCATCTTCCAAAAAATAAATCTATCAAAGGAATCTTGAGATATGTCCCTATATCCTTGCAGAAGATATTTAAATGTATTTTTAGATCAATTCAGTCAAATGCTTCTTACAATTCACTGATTAAAATAATCACTGTCTCTAACCAATGCAGAAAATTCAAATTATTCACAATCTAAAGATTTTATTGTTTAGCATAATCATCTTTGAGCTATTCCAGGAAATCAGAAGCCTACTGCATGCTTTTGTATAATTTGACTCAAACCAGGTGTCCTGCTGAAGAAATCGATATAGGAAGCTGGCATAGAAAATAAATTCCAACAAAGTAACACCAACAATAAAATAGATAACATCTGGGAAAAAAAAATGTGTCGGGAAAAACAGAGGAAGCTTCTAGCTAAGCCAAACACATGCAGGGGCAGGCCCATTAGTCTCAACACTCATGCAGCAAGAAAGGATACAGGATAGGCAACAGTTTTTTATATAGTGTATCTGGGCCAAAAGCAAATGTGAAAAATTTGAGCCTCTGAAATAATCTACTGGTGGTAAAAAGTAACCGGTCAGGTTTAAGAGGAACAATGTATTTCATACATATATTTCTCTTACCTAAAAAAGAGCAACCCAGAGAGGTGCATGTTTAGCTGTTACATTAGTCTTTAACCTTCAAACACTCATTCACCTCTTAGTTTCTAGTGGCACACTAGAAACTTGGTACACCAAGTTTATGTCCCACCTGAAGCATGCAGGTTGTCCCACTGAAGTCAACAATCATCACTCAGCAACGCATGTATGTACTATAACCAGTTAGAAAATGGCACTTCCAGTCAGTCATCATGTTTTCTACATACAAATAATGTTTCAAGCCTGGATCTCTCAAAGATGCTTGAGCTGAATATTATTCATTGCTTAGTACCAATGACTTCAATAAAGCTTACCTGTCGGTAAGKTTTATGACACTTTCAGAAGAGCAAAGAGTTTGGAAATCATAGTTGTTAGCTTGCATACATCTCAGTTACAAATATATTTGAGGAAATTATTTCCACAAAATTTAACAGAAATATTATTTGACATTGATGCATTTTAATTAACATTACCATTTGCCATCTTGCACAAAACAACTAATATAGCATGATTTCTGTAAAATTAGGTTATCTCTATTCATTTTGAAACCACATAACTCCTGTGTATTAAGTAGATACATTTTAGTGTTAAGTATAACAAAAAGTAGTGTTACAGTATAGTCTCATAGATAAAGCTAATTATATGGAAAATTCATTCAACTGAGTTTGCATCGCTTGACTTGATTCAGAATTAGAATTGGCTTTATATTTAGTTTTCTAACTCAAATGAACAAGAAATGCACACACACATAATTTTTCTCTAAAACTCTGAATCAAAGAAGTCTCTAGAGCTTGAGACTGTTGTGGTTCAATACATACAGAATCTCAATGACCTCCATGAATCTTGGTGGAGGCATAAGGATCTCAGTGTGAAGAAACAACTGCAGAAATGGGGCTTTACTTCCCCATCCTGGCTTTTACTTATCTGGCTATATTTCTAATTGAATTGCCATATTTTTGTATGGGTCCTAATTAACAGTATATGAACTTTTGGAAGCCCTGAAATTACATATTTTCTCTGTCCTTGAGTATACTCCTGATACTGTAAGCATGAAAACTGGCATACACTTGGTGTTTTACAAAGGATCTCTCAAGAAACTATATGAACTTGATGGATGGGACATGCTGGTTTTTTCTCTCCTAACTTAAAGAGGTCTACCTATGGGTATTTTCCTCTTTCATAAATGAAAAAACACAGGAAAGATTATGGAGAAATCTACTCTCTCCCCCACTTTAGGAATTGAGACTGGTTATTTTATGAAAGCATAACTGTAAAGAAATGTTCAAGCAAGCCTCAGAAAAGAAGAGATGATAATTAGGATATTTGTATCAATGTTTTGATCCCTCCAAAGTTTGGAGGCAACACATATTATATCATAGCCTTGCCAAAAAAAAACAAAAAACAAAAAAACCCAAAAAAACAACCAAAAAAAACCCA
>JAYKAV010001444.1:76148-133591 GCA_035582835.1 Phoebastria nigripes | reverse complement strand
AAAAAAAGAGCAATATTTTGGAGAATTGAGCCTCTCAAAATTAGCAAATTTAGACTCTTTCATTAGGGAAGAAAGACCAGGGGGCATAAGCTCTATAGTGAATGATATTATGCTACCAGCAGTTGTCAGCTATCCATTAAGAACATGTGATGACATCAATATGTTTACAGGGTAGAAACAAGAGATGATATATTCTCTGTACATTTTAATGCTTTGTAGAAAACTTGAATGAATGTAGTGAACGTGCCCAGGATACATCRTAAGAATTACTCCAAGTGACTACATTGCAAAAGAATAAAGGAAGGTTTGTTTGCGGAGGTGAACTTCATGATGCACTTAAGTAAAACACGATAAGATTAGTTTCACTATATCTGAAGTTACACTTGTGAAAAATGTCATAATCTCAGATTAAAACTTTCGCAAGCATGCACAGGTATCCAGAAAAATCCCACGGTAATTCATTATTGACTCAGGATACAAATGCGCTGTCCAGAATCTTGAAAGAGAACAGAAATGCAGCTTTGACTCCTGCCATCTCTTGCGAGAACAACGGAAACAACAGGCAATGTGAATTTCTGAGGAAGCCAACATACAGATATTAATTCCAGGTAAAGAACAGCTCTGAAGATGACAAACATGGTAACATGAAAAATACAATGAAATTGTTGGAATATAATCAGTGATATAGTCAGAAGAACCACAGAAGAGACTACTGCAAGACTTTAAAGAAAAAAAAAGAAGTGGGTACGGTTTAAGACTGACAAGAGAACGGAGTGTGAGCTACAGTCAGGCTGGCATGCCTCCCTCAAAACAGAATTAGCCATGATCTGTTGCAGGCATCAAGCTACACAAAACAACAATACAAAGTAACGCACAAAATCCAGAATTTTCATGACTTGTTGGAAAAAATGAAGTGTAGCAGAAGGAAAAATACTGTAAAGCATTATATAAGGTACTAATATATGAAGGAAATTACACTGACTGAAAGGAAGAGTGGTAGAGAATGGCAGGAAAAATTCAGTTTCAAAAATAAACCCCTAGAAAGCTCGATGAGTTCTTCAATGCTGAAATTGCTACAGGGCAAGAACAAATGGCTGTTTTTCAATTAATTATCTACAGGAAATGCAGCTTCAAAGAGATTCTAGAATGATCAGAAATAACAAAAGCATCCACTGTTGACAGTGTTTCCACTGAATTATTAAAAGCAATAATAAGTAGAAATAATATGTAGTAGTAATGAGTAGTAATAGGTAAAAAAATTTACAAATTCATTCTGGCGCCCTACACTTGAGAAATTCAGGCCCAATTAATATAAAACTACAGAGGCATCCTCTCCTTACAGCATCTTTTAAAATCCTAACTGAATAAATAGGGTATGCAGTAAACACAGTGGTAATCTCAGTCTGGACTACAGACATATTAGTCCAGTGTTGAAAAAAATGTTTTAAATTAATGATGATTCAAGGAAGGAAAGGAACATGTCAGAATACACAGTTTTTCAGGAGGGAAAAAAAAAAACCCTAATATGTTGTGAAATAGTCCTTATATCACGGCAGGGTATTAAAGAATCATTATTATATATTAAGACAGCAAAACTGCTTGTTTATAAAAATTGGTGTGTGAGAAAGTAAAAATTTGTCTCATTTAATACCAGTATGAAAATAATGAGGAGAGATTCCCTATCCTTGATACTCTTTAACATGATCACRGAAAAAGTAATGCCTTCACTATGTCATTTTCAGAATGGGGTGAATTCAAGTGGATTGAGCCAATACTTGCTGATGAACTGCCTGCTTTAGGAGTCTGAAAATACTATGCAGGCTCCAGGAAAGGGGGAAGAGAAGTATGACTTAAGATCAAGAGTGTAGCTGTTGGCAYGGTAGAATAGAATAGAATACTTCAGTTGGAAGGGACCTACATCTAGCCCAACTGCCTGATCAATTTGGGGCTGACCAAAAGTTAAAGCATGGTATTAAGGGCATTGTCCAAATGCCTCTTAAACACTGACAGGCCTGGGGCATCGACCACCTCTCTAGGAAGCCTGTTCCAGTGTTTGACCACCCTCTCAGTAAATAAATGCTTCCTAATGTCCAGTCTAAACCTCCCCTGGCGCAGCTTTGAACCATTCCCACGCATCCTAACACTGGATGCAGGGAGAAGAGATCAGCACCTCCCTCTCCACGTCCCCTCCTCTGGAAGCTGTAGAGAGCAATGAAGTCGCCCCTTAGCCTCATTTTCTCCGAACTAGACAAGCCCAGAGTCCTTAGCCGCTCCTCATAGGACATTCCTTCAGCCCTTTCGCTGGCTTTGTTGCCCTCCTCTGGACGCATTCAAGGACCTTCACATCCTTCTTAAATTGTGGGGCCCAGAACTGCACACAGTACTCAAGGTGAGGCCGCACCAAYGCTGAATACAGCGGGATAATCACCTCTTTTGACYRGCTGGTTATACTGTGTTTAACGCACCCCAGGATGTAGTTTGCCCTCTGGGCTGCCAGGGCACACACTGCTGACTCATGTTGAGCCTGCTGTCGACCAGCACCCCCRGATCCCTTTCTGCAGGGCTGCTCTCCAGCCGCTCCTCTCCCGATTTATACTTGTGCCTGGTGTTACTCCATCCTAGGTGCAGGATCCRGCATTTGGACTTGTTAAATTTCATCCCATTAATCATTGCCCAAGGCTCCAATCTATCTAGATCCCTCTGCAAGGCATCTTGTCCCTCAAGAGAGTCAACAGCACCTCCCAGTTTGGTATAATCAGCAAACTTGCTAATGGTACTTTCAAGTCCTGCATCCAGATAGTTGCTAGATGTATTGAACAGAACTGGCCCTAGAATTGAACCCTGAGGAACACTGCTGGTGACCAGTTGCCAGCCAGATATATCCCCATTCACTACAACCCTTAGAGCCCTGCCCTTCAGCCAGTTCTTCACCCAGCGCACCGTCAACCCACTCATCCCACAGTTGGACAACTTGTCCAGAAGGATGCTGTGAGGGACAGTATTAAAAGCCTTACTAAAATCCAGACTACATCCACTGCCTTCCCTTCATCCACTAGGCAGGTGAGATGAAGAGATATTAAACAGGTTACTAATCAATCAACAACCAAAAATATCAGCATGTTAGTTTGAACACCAAGAAGGAACAATTATTCWTAACAGCTTGGAAAGGAAACTAAGGCAAAGGTTCAGACCAAGAAGGACAATTATTTTCCTTTATATACAGGGTGCAAGACATGGGCACTTACTAAAATGGGAAGGAATGTAAGAACTTTTATAAACAGGGTGCAAGGGTGATAGGTTGAAGAGAAGTTTCAAGAGGACATGGCATAAAAATATATGAAGAACTAAGCCTAGAAAATGCATACAATCCTATTGACTTCATAGGCAAGACTTACAATCAGGATAACAGAAGGATGGTGTTCTTGGAATCCTATGTGCCTGTTGCAAAAGCTGCAAAACCAACCAACCAAACCAAACTGCTCTTGAAAGTAAGAGCTCACAAACAGGAATATCTGCTTCCTAGGTAGGTTTATATTCTTCATGGTTTCAAAGGCAAGCCTAATAGACCAAAACTCATTGGACTACTTACTCAGATTCTGCTTCAGATTGAGTATATAGATAAAGCAATCACAGAATACCTAAGGATTTGACACTTTTTGCTTCATTAAACTTCAATTTATGAGTTCAGCTGAAGATAATTCCTGATATCCTTACATTTTAACTATAAAGTTTAAGTGAGGGATTCATTTGACCAATCTTTTGACACCTAGAATTTAGACATCTAGCCTAAGCTGGATGCTCCTGCTTCAGGAGGGAGGTCTCCCTCTCTAGTCAATAGAGAGAGAAAATAGACACTTCCAGAGCAAGTCTAATGCCAGCTTTCTCTGACATTATTGTGGCTAGTTAAATATTCAAGAATAATATAAGGCTACATACAAGTAAAAACTAGCTTCTATATATAAGCACAGCATGCTTATAAAACGGTGTGCCTAYCCAGTCTTTCTTCCATTAGAACAGTATTCTGTATCTGCAGAAGAATTTCTTCAATGCAATCACTTCCTAAGTTGGGTTATTGCATATTGTAACAATACATTGGCTCAACACTGAAATATCTGTCATTCTAATGTGTTCCTATGTATCAGACAATGATTCACAGCTCTCTGGTCATCTTAAATAATAATACATTCAATAACAAAGTATTGTCAGTGGTTCAGGGTTTTTTTGGGTTTTGGGGGTTTTTGGGGGGTTTGTTTGTTTGTTTTGGGGTTTTGTTTGTTTGTTTTTGGGTTTTTTTGTTGTTGTTGTTTGTTGTTGTTTTTTTTTTTTTTTAGAAACCTTTAACTTAGGCATGAATCCAGTAACCTGTTACAACATCTTACTACACTGAAAGCAAGAACTGCAAATTCAGCTGGAAACAGACAGTAAGTCTCCCTTCCTGAACACAAGCTGACATTTTTAGGTAAATCAAAAGCTAGTGCTAAAAATTTCCACAATCATTACTTTTTACATTCAAAAGTCAGCAACTTGTGTTGGCACTGAGGACAAAGAAACATTTAAAAATATAAAACTAAAGGATGCTCTTCAGCAAAAGATGCCATGTGAACTTTGGTTTAGTGGCTGAAGAGATGCTAACTAATTACCCACATTGAACATGCAGTGCTGTTGTAGTCATAGACAGATATGTCAAGAACAGTGAATCCAATTCGTTTATGTTAAAATATGCAGCTATTTCTGTTACTTGTTCTCCTCCCACACTTCCTTCCATCTGTTGGTTTCATTTAGCTGCTCTGTCTAGTTGTTTAGACTATGTCTGTTGAAGACTGAAAACTCTTCCTTATATATGTCTAGTGCATAACTATGCAGGCCCCTGACCTGGATGGAGTTCTGAGATATCCAGCTAAAAAAATTAAAATACCAGTTAAAGGGTTAAAGTGGCTTCCCCTTCTTGCAGCCTCTCTTYAGTCTTCAGAGCCAACTAGCATGTGCAACCCTTTACACCTTCCCTCTAGACCATGGGTTGCTTTCAAAAGAACTATCTTCTCTCAGTTCTAAAGGCATTCCTATTAAAGCTTTAATCTTTTTAGAAATTAAAATAACTTGAATTGCAAATATCTTGAATCAAGAAGTTCTTAAACTTTGGATCAAACCAGCCAATATGTTCAGCAGATACAACACATATAAAAAGCTGTGTAACTAGAAAGCCAGTAGCRTTTGTCAGGAACATTCAATATGGTACTTACCACAATGACCATGGAAATTTAAAAGGTTATAAAACCAAGTCACCATAGATGTGGAAAAGAAAATGTATGGTTGTCTGGTTTATTTAAGCACTCATGAAGATTTTAGATTGAGCAATAGACTGCTTCTATCAGTGCTACTAAATCCAATAGACATATTTCACTCCATTAGATCCAATAGACTCCATTTCTACAGTGTTTCTTGTAATAYCAAATTACCAGCATCCCTTCCTTATCTGAAAGATCTCAGCAGGAATTGAMTCATATTATCCATTTCTAAAGTAAGCCAGAGACTATACATTACCTTTGTAAAAATTGGGCTGTTGCTTTACTCTCTGAACACATACATGCTTCTAAATGGAAGCTACTTTCAATTAGCTAGAGCTGTGGGTTAACAAAAAAAAATGCATTTTATTGAGCC
Organism: Phoebastria nigripes; assembly: GCA_035582835.1. NCBI lineage: Eukaryota > Metazoa > Chordata > Aves > Procellariiformes > Diomedeidae > Phoebastria > Phoebastria nigripes. The sequence goes on along the minus strand of JAYKAV010001444.1, from coordinate 127,933 downwards.
TCCGGTGGAAAAAATTTACTATAATTTTAAGTCTATTCTTTCTGTTGATCAATAGAGTCTTGACTCTTGGAAATTAACAAGAGGGATAAACAACTGTATAAGCACATATGTCCAGAAGTACCTCTATTTTATGGGATTAGCTATCGTAAAACCAAAACCAAAACCAAAACCAAATAGATCCAACATCAGGCATAACATACTTTATAGTGTCTGATGATAAAGTGGTTAATTACTGCTCTAACTGAATTTTTCTTTTGCTTTAAATCACAAAGTCTCTTTGATGATATAATACATAGTTTAGGAATATTAAATACCTCTTCAGAACAGAGCCTATCTTTGATACTAGAACACAATGCGCTACCAATCAAGATAAATAAGACTATTTTACTGTGAAGAGGAGGAGGAATTTCTTGAGTATTACCTATTGGGTACCCCTTGTGTTAGTTCTGTCATCCACATAAATTCCAGAAACATTTGACATCTCAATCAGTATCTGCTGAAGAATCAAAGGAAACTGAAGAGTAAAATAACACAGACAAGGAGAGAAATGTATACTGCTCTCATCCATCCTGTTCCAGCCTGTTAACATTTCCAATTTTCCTTTAATTCCAGGGTGACTGAAACAAAGATTAAAAATCAAGGAGGGAAGAAAATGTAATTTCTGCCTTCCAAAAACCTGCAATTTCTGAAATGCTGTTCATCACAAAAACAACTGTCCCCTCCACCTGAAGTTTGTTTTTCAAGAACTCTAACTTGTAAAAATTTCCTTTGGAAGTAGCAAAGTATTCAGAGGTGAAAGCATTAGTACAAACTGCTTGGCTTATTTTGAAACAGTTAAAGACAATGCCAAAACAAAACATACTGACCTCCTGGGCTCTGAATGTGAAAGGCATTTTATTTCTTTCTCACTGTTTTGTTGTAAGGAAAGAGTAAAGAGCTGGACTGTAGTTAGCTCTTGGGAAAACCTGTCCTTCGAACATTCTCCAGAGCACAATGCCAACAGACCCACGGATGCAACAGGCTGAATTCATTCCCGACACAGTGCTGTTGGCTCTTGTTCTGGCTGAATGTAGTTTATAGATTCTATTATGAATTTTGCCCAAGTAAAAATTAATAAAAAGGTCTCTACTTTGTTATAGCACTGCCATCAAGATAGAGTGTACAGGTATACCTTGAATTACGACATTGCAGAAAATAGTTTCACATTTTATGAAAATCTACTGAAGTTACCAGACGTCTGAACATTCACTCTCAGTTTCATTGTTTCTGCATGTTGTYAGAACTACGCAGAAGTGCTAACTTTATAGAAGTGCTAATTTTTGCAGTGATATCAATCTGCAAGCTATCTTAAAGATTTGCAGGGGAAGGAGGAGGTTTACCTCCTTTGAGGTATGATTATTTGTCAAACACTGCAGCACATTCACATTTGCATTTTGTTTCCCCAGGTAATCTCATATACTTGCTTGTTAAGCTCAAACCTGGGAAAAAGCAAATACATTCCAACAAGATTTTATGAAACAAGTATGCAAGCTAAGTGGAGGCATATTGGCTCTGAAGCATTGGGAACACTCATCGAATCAATCTTTAATATCAAATACTCTGGCTGGGGAGACATTACACAGTAAAAATGCTTCCATCTATTTGGGAAGAAAGATATGAGATTATGAGAGATTAAAAGGGACCAAAAATGGATTTGTTTTTTAATACAAAGAACAAGGAGTTAATAATATTTAGAGTATTACATCAATAGGCACTTTAACACAGAAATAAAAGCAAAATGTTTTGTTAAAAACTCAGAGTATTTAAATAGAGTATCTAAAATAAAATATTCACATTTTCATTTTTAAAAAATGGAAATTTCAAAACAATAGATGCAACAAAATAGTCTAAAAATGTGGAAAAGAATCTAATAAAAGATACAGCCACTTCAGACACATTTCCTTCGCTAATCATCGCCCCAGCTATGGAATATACCCCACTAAATGTAGTTTTAAGCTGATCTTTATTGGAACACTAAACACAGCCAGCTAAATCCAGCCAGCTGTTCATGGTAACGTGTCTTATTTGGAGAACCAGACTTCAAAAAAAATACAAATGGATGTGAGCACTGGAATCCTAAGAGGACGACAATGCGTGACACATGGAAAGACTGAGTGCACTGGGCTTTCTATAGTCCAGACAGGAAAGAATGACAGAAGACAAGACTCTTCAAATTTATGAAAAGAAATTAACAAATCTCCATGTCCTGCTTAGACAGACAGGAAAGAATTTGTTCCAAACGCAAGAAGGGGGAGGGGGTGTGTTTAAAATCAGGCTATATAAGAAACTTAATAATAGAAAGAATAGAGAAGTACAAGACAATACTGCCCAGCAAGGTTGTGATTCTCCGTAGCCACAGGTTTTTACAGAGCAGACCAGACAGATTTCTGTCACAAATTCTGTAAGAATAGCTCATCTTGCCCTGGAGAAAAGGAATAGGCTATATGATTTCTTGATGTCTTTTCTAGACATATTTCATCTAAGACCATACAACGCAGGGAATCTTACCATTTTTTACTACCTGTCTGCATAACTTTCATACGCCAGGGTCTGACAAATTCTGCCAGCATAGGGCCTGAGATGGGATTGGCATTAAGGTTATATTAAACTATGCAAAATATTGAATAAATTACTTAACTCTCCACTTCCAGTCCCCCTGTAAGGGACATGAACACTGAAATCCTCCCGTTAACCTCTGAAGCATAGATTAGACTACAGCATTCTCTGAGCATCGAAAATACATGTGCTGTCAAGGCAATGCCCCCATGCAGTAAATATTTGCTATTTCCTTTTGATTCAGGCAGCTGTAAAACAAGAAAACCAGCCAGACCAAAATCTAGTCTCTCCTTAGATCCTTAAGAAAATATAAACACTTCTAGTTACTCTTCATTATGTTGATTTTGTAAAGTGGTTTCTTTACAGAGGGAGTTTAGGAGTTCAGCGTAGCCCCATGTTTTACTCACGTAAGACGGCACCAAATGTACTAGCTCTGTACAGTGTTCCATCCCCTGTCTCCACCAATATCACCCTTTATTAGGGCAAAAAAGTGTCTAAACTATGACTTATGCTTTCCTTACATATGGTAAGCATCCCACTGATAAATTTCTGTTTCCTGAGTCTGTCATTAGAATATTAGTTTCCCCATCAGAATGGCATCTTACTTATCAATCCAGTTAGAAGAAATTTTCTCATCCTACTTACTCTGTCCTTCCTCTCCCTCATCCTATGCAAACCTTTCTTCAGTACCACAATGTACAGTAGTGGGATTCAAGCTTGTTGTTAGCCTAATCTTTGTAATGACTTTGGAATTTATTTAATCCAYCTAGAAATGCATGAACATTTGTGCATAACAAAAATCACACATGGAGAGCAATATTGTTGTTTCATTGAGAATATAAAAATTTGAGCTAGTTTAATTACAACCAGATTTGATTATGGCATGTGTATTGAAATTTTCGATGCAATCAAATTCAGGATCATTTAATCAGGTCAAGTGGAATGTATCTACAATGAAGGGGAAATACAAGTCACTGTACTGCAGCACTAGGCAACATAAGCTATTAATATGGCAGCTAAAGAGCTGAGAATATTTAAAAGATTTAAGGTTGGTTCAATGGATGCTCATGTTTGGAATCAGTACTACTGAATCCAAGACCCTACWTGCCCTTCCCCTCCGCCTCCTCCGAAATTCTAGATGCAATTTAGGTTTTTGCAGCCTCCTCATTGTAATTCTATGCATGTATACTTCTGTTCAGGACTCTATATGTCAGCGTAGATATAGTATCATTTCTTCTGCAGAGCAGATTCCAGGGCAAGAAGAATTTCATCCCAACTGTTTTTTTAATCTATGCTGAAAGTAAAATGTCCACTAATTTCAATGAGAACCACACTATGAAGACTTCACTGAGGGCTGATCAAAGTCCTCCAAAGACTTTTACAGAAGCCAAATAGTCTGACTCATGTAATGGTCCCATTGTAGCAAACACAGTTACTTAAATGTATAAAGTTGTATATGTGCATAATGACTTGCAGGATTGCATATGCTTCTACTAGTACACACAGAATGTAGCACTATGATGGTAAAATTGAAAATTTGAGTATGTGTAAGTATTTTTCATCTTAAGCCTTTGTCACATATTGCTTAAAAAATTGTTCAGCACATTTCCTAGAAGTAATGAATAAAGTAATGCATGTTTGCAACAATGAATTGATTTAGAAAATTTAGGCATTTATGACTAGAAAGAATATTTTTTAAAACAAATCAATAATGACTATGGCTTCAGATTACTCTGAAGCTAAAATGACAGAGAACTGGAAAGCAGAAATCTGGCCTGAAAACTACTTTTTCAGAAGATAATTTCCTTCAAACATTCAGAAAAAAATGGTTTTGACTTCATAAGACTGAAAATTGTTTTCCCACTAAATTCTTATAGTACTTAGCTAAGAATGCCAAATAGCACGTGTAGCTAAGTGAAACGGCAAGCTAAAAAAGTATCATAAAGCAATTATGTGCAAAACAGAGTTAAATAAAGCCCTAATCTTAGCCAGGGACTATTATCATTACTTCTGTGCTACTTCATCTATGTTAGTGTCATCATTCTCCTTTGGACCGAGACAGAATATTTCAAGATTTTAATTCAAACCATTTACATCAAGAAATCCTATGGGAAGTTTTAGTTTACTGCTCCTTATAATAACATTTTCTCCCCCAAAACACTCTTTAAGTTCAAAGAGTTTTCACTCTTCTAATGTAGATTGCACACATTTTTTTGAAGCAAAAAGGGACAAAGTAAAGATATGTTTTCATATCCGTGCATGCCATTCCTACAGTAGTTTGGCATATAACTTGTGAACATCTCAGAACAGTGCACAGTGTTTTTCCTCACCTGCACTCTGAGAGCTATGTTTAATATGAAACTTATCATTCTCTGTCCAATATTCTTCAACCAGAACGACAGCCAAGAGACACRGAATGACGGTGCAAAGCACAACAAAGTAAATGTGAGATGAAGCTGTGCATGCCCAGCCATGGCCTTCCTGCACCTGCAAGGCAGTAACGATGGGATAGCAGTTTTCCAGAGTTTTGTCCTCCTCAGCAACAGAATGTGACTCCAACTGTTAATCATAACTTCCCTCTGTTCAACTATAAGGGTGTCTTAAGTATAGAAGTCTACACRTGCCACAGAGGACATTCATCCAGGATGATATTTTACATCTCTCTAGCAATATAACAAGATTTTGATTTACAGGAAAATCAGGTCCTAGTCACACTTCACATCAAGGAGTTAAAACAAATGTAACATGAATATAATGCACAGGGCTCTAGCTGCATTAAAAGCATTATTTCATCATAAAGCCTTGAAGCTGATACCAAAGAGTAAGGGAAGTTTTCCTCCCACTGTCAAATTGACCAGTAAGAATGACAAATAGAAAATAAAATCCTGCCTTATATCATCTGCCTTCTCTCAGCTGAAAATAAATTACAGTGTAAATGCAATGCTAGAGTGGCTAATAATGGAGGACATTTCTACCAGCTTTTATGCAGAGAACAGAAGGTACAGAGACACCTTATCCCCCTACAGTTTATAAATACACTGTAAAAGATTCAGAGAAAGTGTAATTAAGAGGTTATTTTTGTCTTAATTCTCTGGATGTGCACACAATAGATGAAGCTGCAGTTTTGTAAAAACATTAAAAAATGTGTGCATCTACAAAGACAGTTAAGGATTTACTTTATACTGCATCTTGCAAAGCACAAACGTCATCCATTACAGTATCTTTCATGCTGTAGGCACTTTTAAAGTGAAGACATACACTCTGCTTATTGTTTTCAGTCTAAACATACATAAATAATCTGTCAAATAACCACATGGGTAAGAGAAATAATTTTTTATGCACAAAGCACCAGACTAGGGCTAAGAATATATATGTACACGCACACAGATACATATCTACTGTTTCAACTGGTTGCACAAACTTTAGAAATGATAATGACAAGTTCTGTCGCATAGTAAAACTATTAGGTTAAAATAAATACAGTACATGTTGTTCATTATTACCTCACCCAATTTGAACCTTCCAGACCCATGACAGAGAGTAATGCAGAGAGATTTATATTTAAATAAATGAAAAAAGAAGGAAATCACTTTGCTGAAATTGACTGGAATTCGACCAAGAACTGTACATTTCTTAACAGTTGCTTAAGATTCAACTTCGGAAGATGACAATGAAAGTTATATTGGGTGCATGTGTCTGCACTGGGGTGACTGCTGAAGGATTCAGTCTGTCTCTTTGGAGAATCTGAAGAGTAAAGACAAACACACACAGTACTTTTTTGCTCTGATATTTTTGAAGCTACCAAATTTTTGTTATGCAAAAGACCTCACACTCTCCCTCTTCCCACCCCCGCCACACACAAAGCTCCAGAGTTATTGTATAATTTGCACAGCACCAAATCCTGATACTTTTAAGCTAATGGCAAAACCCTCACTAAATTGCACAGGGACAAAATTTGGTCCATTAACAAACTCCAACTTTAAACAAATAAAATCAACGTGTCCTCAAAGCCAGAAACAAGACTCAGCTAACAAACCTCTTGGAGAAGATGAGTCAGTGGCAAATACTGCCATACCAATGTAAGGCTCTCGAATGCCCCACAACTTGTTATTTTTCATTTCAGCAGACAGCCATCTGTAGAAACTAAACTGGATTGTCTCAGTCTGCTAAGTAAACAAACAAAAAGTTTTAAAGCAATAATGCCAAAATAGCCCTACATCCTTCAGGTTTGGAAATTCAGAAGAAGATTATCTCCTGTAGCCAAGCACTACTCAGCACCAGCTGAGACCAGAACATCTTTGACAGCAGGTCACTGATGGTGTGTAGCCCRGCCCCAGCCAAGGTTAAAGCAGCTCTCAATTGCTTTTAACCTAGTATCAGTAGGGGCACAGGTTCCAAATATACATTGCCCTTGACCCCCTAGGGAAAGCTAGGATGTCAACTGACGGCACATCAACAACTTCACAGTAATAGTCTGTGTTCATATTCTAGTACCACAGAAAATGTGAAGCGGATCAACCACAGTGACAGTGACATTGCATTTACCCAGACGTCAGAGTATATATGTAGAGAGTTATCATGGACTAATTGACGCAGTATACATTTCTCTATTGTATTGAAAGCTAAGGTGCATTCGTGTGCACGTAAGCCTTAAATCCTGAGGGAAAAGTTTAGAGAAAGTTCTTATCAACCCACTTCCTACCAGTCTCAAAGTCAGAGTATCATCTGCTCTTTATCCAACTTGGCCCATATGTAGAGATGGCAGCCTTGTAGAAAAGAAGTGACTCACAAGCAAAGGGAAGCTGAGTACCTCCAAAGGTAACACAATATAAACAAAATACTCTGAAGAATCTAGTCCCACCACAGCAAGACTGAATGAAACAAACTTCAACCCATCCAGTTTTTCTTTGCCCAACCTGTAGATTGCATGTTGCTAAGGGGTATCTGCTGTTTAAAACTTCTTAGTGTTGCTAGGCACAAGAACRAAGAGTTACAGCAGAGTCTGAACCCTTATTTGAAAGGTCTTGCTTTTGTAAGTACTTCCTCAGTGCTGACAAATCTATTGGTTGCTTAGGGTTACCTTAGTGGGTCTATTTCTGGATAGTATAAAGGTGATTCAGTGCTTTTCTATAGGAAACAATGAGTCAGTAAAGATCCTAAAATGGCATAAAGTAAGGAAATTGGAACACTGAAATTCTTCTTCATTAAAAGCAGCACCGGAGCCTATTGTGATCATCAGATATCTAAATGTCATAACAGTCTACAGTAAAYTTCTAAAAGTTAGAACAGGCAGATGCCTATAAAATGATTAAAATCTATAAAGACCAGCAGACTAAATTATCTGATATATCTATCTTAAAATAATAAGTGTTTTGCATAGATTTCATTGCAGAAACTATTACAGAAATTTTCTAGAACAAATGATCTTGAACATCATGTCGCACCAGTATGCAGAGCAGTTTCAGGAAAACAAACAGAAGCTTGTTTCACAAAGATATGTTTTGCCTTATCTTGGTTGCATTTATATAATTTTTAAGGCATATTCTTCATATCTGAGTATGTTCTGTTTTCATATTAGCCAYGTAGAAGGAAAAGGGAAGTAAATATGGAACAATTCTTACAGCTTTCTCTTCCAACTCCTCATCCTTTTACAGTACACAAAAAAATCCAGTTCTTCGAATAAATTTGCAAGGGTATTATACTGCCTCTTCCAATATTCTTTGGGAAGCAACACTTTTTGTTAGACATTTCACACTGTATTGAGTTTATAACTATTTATCCTGTGTGCATGCAGAATGTAAACTAATAAAATGTCTATTTTGGCCCATCAGATCTCATAGGGTGCTTGCTCTACTGAAGAAATTAAATGCAGTTGAGCTGAATGCCTGATGGTTGATTAGGYTCACATTTTGCAATTTATTGAAACAAATAGAATCAGAAGAAAAGTATAAAYAAATTAATTTTACTTCTAAGGCCGACAAGTCTATACTGATAAAGCAGTAAAGCTATGATAATATTAATAGCATAATTAAACTATAGTTGCAAAGCCTGATATTATTTTAAATTATTTGAAGGTATAACAAGCCTGGAATGGAGGCTGTAATTTTGACAAGCTTTGATACCAGTAATTTTCATTAATTATTCAATAGCAAGCTTCATTAGGCTTTCTGGAAAGTTGACCACTGTGTGTTTCTTTTTTTCTAATTTTAAGAATGTCCTGGAAGAAAAAAAAAATTAAGGAAAAAAGAAAAAAGGATTTACACTAAATCAAATTTTGCTTTTTGGAGTGAGATAGCGACACTGTATCACACTCTTTCTGCCTTTTGTGATGAATTGATCCTGCATTTAAAGTCATTAAACTTTGTCACTAATTTTCGATGAGCTTGCGATAGAACCTTAATTCCCAAAGCAACAAACCCTGATGCTCTTCACACTCAGGAATGAAATTTGCAAGGATGGGACTGGTCTTTCACAGCAGGAAGCTTTTAAATTCTTTATCAGATGAGGGCCAGAAGACTTACTGCATTCAGAACAAGACAGAAGAGAGATTTCAATAAAAACAAACAAAAAAAAAAAGAAAAGAAAAAAGGAAAAGGGAAAAAAGACGGAAAAAAGACAGAAAAAAGGAAAATGATGGACACACAGAAAAAATGGAGGAAAAAAGAGATGGACAAATGAAAGAAGGGGAAAAACCAAAACCTTAAGTGGCTTGTGAAAAGCAGAGAGAACTATACTACAGGATCAGTATGTACTTAGGCATTGTTGCTTTGAGTACTCTGAAACAAYGCTGACCAATTAATTGAGTTTTCACAGAATCACTGAATGGCTGAGGTAGAGAGTGACCTCCAGAAGTCATCTTGTCACCCGCTTGCTCAAGCAGGATCACCTATAAAAGGTTGCCCAGGACCACGTCCAGACAGCTTTTTAATATCTCCAAATAGATGAAGACTCCACAACCTCTGGGGGAAACCTGTGCCAGTTCTCAGTCACCCACTGTCTTTTCAAAAGAAACGTTTCTTTTCAAATTAAAATGGAGGGGAGTCTTCCTTAATGGAGTGGAATCTTCCTTAATGAAAGTATTGTTGAAATTGCTTCATGTGAATGAACAAGAAATACTTCTTTTCAAAAGAAACAATTTTCAAAAAGAAGACATGTTTTGAAACATTGCCACTGTAATCAAATTGTTTTGTGTTTATATGAAAATTGATATCATAATTATGTCCTGCATTATTACTTTAAAGTCAGAAATTACATTAAAAAAAGCTTTGGCTGGCATTGAATCATAGAATGTCTTTCACTGTTGGGGTAATGACTATGAATTTTCAACTAATATTACACGAAAAAAGAAAATGGTTAAAATGTTAAATATTAACATTTTTCATGAAAAGGCCACTGGCAAAGAAGAAAAAAGTTCACAGGAAACATTCTGGTCACCTCTACAGCAAATCAAGGAATCACTCTCTTTACAACTCAGGTTCATGTTGTTCATCTTCAGCCTGAAATGCACCTCTTCCCCAGGAAGTGTACTACTGCCCTCGTTCTACAAAAAGAACTTTTCGAGGGGTGAGAGTTGCCATGTATTCAGTCTGGTTTTGTTTGTTTCCTTATTTTTTCATGGTCATAGAGTCACTTCCACCATTTGAGGAGTCCTTAATCTCTCATTTCCTTCACCATATTGGAAATAGTCTAATTCAATTGGTTTAGTCTCTTCATAGACAGCCTCCATGAAGAACATCTATGGAGGTTTGGCTTTATCCTACAGCCTCTGGAAATTTTGCAAACAACTAGAAGACTATAGGGGGGTCTCTTATCCCCACAGCTATAGAGAATATTTCAGTTCTTGTTCATATTATCCTTTAGGTTAGCACACTGAATATATTAGCTTATATTAATTAGAATCCAAACCAGTAAGTGACAAACTTGTAATCAGCTCTATTAGTATTTACGGAAAGCCACAGAATTATAAGCAATTGTTGAAAACTAAGCATACTTACCACATTGCTATTTCACAGTCTATCCTTTTCAGCTTTGTTGGCTCTTACCACATCTGAGTTCTTCCTGAAGAATATTTGCTGATCTTCATACAAGATGGGTGTAAGAGGCATGAATTACAAGATTAGTCAAACTGCACAATAATCTGGCCAGAAAAGGATGGGAGATAAATGCCCCTCCTTAATGCAAGTGTTGTTGAAATTGCTTGATGTGAATGAACAAATTAAAGCAAGCTCCTAAGAAAGTTCATTTTCAGGCAACTCTGCAAATTACTGCTGATGACTATGTAAGTGTTGCTCCTGGCTGCAGATTTAGTTAATAGCAATGTACATGATAAATTAGGTGTGATACCACAAGACACCAAAGTTCAAACAAGGTTCTGTTGCAAGAAGACATACAGTTCTTTTTCCTCTTTCTCATTTACGTACCAATAGCTTTAATTTTAGAGCAATGTTACATTTTTCTTAGATGGTTAGGTGTTAGTATGAAATAGTTGGATTCAGAAAATAAATTATATGGATCTCTTACTGAATCCTTTTGACTGAAACGAATGAATACATTTCTTACTGTCATTCGTCTCAAAATTTAGAGAAAAGAGCAGTGTGAAAACCTAGACCTCTCCATAAAAAAATCTCTGTAAAAGAAAAGATTAAATCTCTGGCTGATGTTAATAGGCCTGACTGTCACTCTGTTACACCAGTTTTATGCAGATTTCACAAAACTAATACGTGACTCCACACCACAAATATGTAGATTTAAAYTGAAGTTTTAAGCAGATACTGCTAAAACACTGAACTCTCTTCTGCTCACAAACTGTCTACGGCCAACAGCAAATTTGTGAAATAAAACTTCAGCATGGTATTAGAAATAGGTGCTATGTTGATTACTCATGTAATTCATCAGCAAAAAGACACAAGGCTACACTGGTATCATTAAGACAGCTAAGCATATATTTAAGGCTTTAAATCTAACATTCATAATCTGTTCTGCCTTTTTAAAAATACAGTCATATAAGCTCAGGGTCAAATACCATTCATCTGAACTCTTACAAGTAGTCCCTTTTCTCCCCATAGCTTTGGTTTCCATGGGGTCCCACTTTTCACATAACATCATGTCTATGCCACAGGAACCATTTAATGAGATGGTTGGKTTTATTTGTTAGAAAATACTGGATTATGCAGATTTTTAAGGAAATTTTTTTTCAATTTACTAAAGGCTAAAGTGGGTGAATGACCCATGTGTGGTCATATAGAAAGATACCTATCTGCAGGAGTGGGGAGAAGAGAAAAGCASCTGGTTGGTACAACCAAGGCTGGTTCTAGGGTTGGACAAAGCAGGTGCTTGCCTGGTGCTACAGAGTGATGGGAGCAACGCACCACTCAGGGCCCATGGCCTAAGCCCCCTCCACCACAACCCTAGCTGACTCCCTCCTTGCTCCTGCCTTTGCTGCCGGGGAGGAAAGAGCTACAATGGGTGAAACAGGAGCTCATCAAGGAGTTGGGATTGAAAGAAAAGACTCCTTCCACCAGTAAAAGTTACCCTCCCATCCCATTCCTCAGCACTTGCATGAATATGTCAGGCCCTATCTTTCCCCTTGTCCCTCTGCTTCCCTCAGGACAGCCAGGAAAAAAAAGTATTTAAAAAGCCTTGGGCTACCTTAGAGCAATCCCCCTTGAAAGGTGGAGTTCAAATCCCCACTGCGCCACATTCTGGCTATCCCCTCTTACTCTTACGTTGAAAAATCTCAGCCTGATGTAGTATAAGAAATAGTTTAACATCTTGAAAATATTCAAAGCATATGAAAAATATTTTTTGTCTGCTTTCATTTACCAGTGGTCCTGCATTACTTCATCTCACTTATTTCATTGCTTGTTTAATTTAACACAGCAAAACTCATCTTACAGGTTGGAATACACTAGTCATTTCAAACAAACATTCAATTACATAAGCTAAGAATTGTATTCTCGCAAGTCTTCCATTTAAGATTAAGCATTTGCATGTTTATTAATTCAAAATTCATGTTCGATTTCAAATGCATAAGCTTGTGGTGGAAAAAAATATTTTCCAACTATAATAAGGAATAGCTTCTCCACTGACAATAAAGTAAATAGAAAAAAGCTTAATATTTTTTCCACGATTTCTCTGACCTGCTTCTCAAATTCAGAGTAACTGTCAAAAAATTATTTCACCACATGCAAAATCCCACTTAAGTTGCAGTCACCATCTTACTGTACTGTACTGCTTATCTGCTTACCTGCTGCTAAAAGAAAGGTTTAACCTAATCCTCTCATCTTTGAATCATGACAGAATATCAAGCCTCAAACCAGTCAGTTGAAAACCTGGAATAATTTATAATTGGAAATGCTTCTCTGCATACATCATTTTCTCCTCAGGGATCAAGGAAAGACAGGCAGAAAACCAGCCTTGTTTCTAACAAATTATGCCCAAACTAACAGAACTCAAATGATCTCTCTGTGGAGCACGCAGGTAGCTATGTTGGTTCCCTTATAAACATTTCTGGGGTGGAGTAGACAGAACATTTTCTAATAAGGAACTTAACATTTCCTAAAACACTGGTGCATGTTTTTGCAAAACCAAAAAATTAAATGGCATAGAGATATCAACAGAAACACTATTTGTTAAAACAAGCTTACATTCAATTGTTGTGTCATTTTTCTAAGAATAGGTGTGACAAAGAAGTCATCCAAAATAACAGAAGTTGAACATGGTAGCAGAAATCAACTGGGAAGTGTGATTAGGCAGTTATGAGAGRTTTTCCCATAAAATTGGAATTTAAATAAAGGGTTTTCCTTTAAGAAAAAAAAAAAACAAACAAACCCCMAAAACCAGACCAAGTTTATAAAGCTATCACAACATATTTATATGAGCAGGTTTATTARAATTATGTTTAACATTTCCCAAATATCTATCATCCTAGATAAATGTTCTCCTTGATATGCTAAAATTCATAGACGCTCCAGAGAAGATTGAGTTCCCAATTTGTTCTAAGCACACAGTGAAAGAAAGTCCTTCTCTAAGAAGATTACTCTCTGTAGGAGAGACGGCAGGATATGGGTCAGGATCCTCACCCTGCCTCACTTACATATATTAAGGAAAACAGATGTACTGCCAGATCAAGTGACTTAACAAAATGTGACAGCTGTGGTGTTCTGAGACATTGACTCCAGTGTCTAGAGTCTGGGCAAAGAAGCCCCTCATATTCCTGTGCCTGAACACTCATTCCTCCCATTACATTTCAGTTCCCTCCTCTTAGCTGCAGTGACGCAGCTGTTTCTGAAGCCACGCTGTAAATCAGATGATTGAAATGATCCAGACTAAATATAACCTGGTTTGTGTTTTGAAAGATCTTTATAGCTTTAATGGCAGTGGAAGGGGAAGAAAAATTAGGAGAGGGAACTTCAAGCTTTGACTGGAAATGTTACCTATCTAAGTTTTAACTGGACAATTCATAGCCAGAATATTTCTGCATCTCGCAGAAATTTCTCCCCTCCAGCCCTAAGCCTTTCTATAAGACAGAGGGAGGATAAATAATTCAACTGATCATTACTTCTCTATTCTGAACAGCCTAATCTGGTCTGACACAGCTACAACAGATGTCCTTAGACAAGTGTCAATCTAGTCAATCCCATTTCTAGTATTCTTTCTGATAGCAATATCATTTTCATACCTCTGACTAAGGGCTACAGCAATGTCACACATTTTAAGCATAAAACATGCTAGAAAGATATCTATATTTTAGGCCAACAATTAGTTCTGCAGATCTCTTAGGCCAGAACTAGTATCACCCAGAAGTTTTGGGTGTTGATCAGCAAGAAGAGCAGGTCCCAATGGAATTCTAAAAATGCAAAATGGGAACACACAAAAACCCCTGAGTCTACAATATTAGCAGTTATGTCACTGGGAAGGGAGAATTTTTACATTCGTCATCCAAAATGCATAAACTCAGAAAAATTATTCAACTGCTGACTTACAGCAAACTTGTTTAACTGAAATTCCAATCTTATAAGCCTCCTTTTCTAACCTAGGGATGATTTCATAGCCTCCTGCTTCATTGGGTTTAAGATTCCCTTGGTTGTAAAGATTTCTCTAAGCTGCTTCCCTTCATGAGCAGTAGATTGCAGAGGAATAATTTCTCTGCAGTATTTTCTTAGTGAAAAGGTCTGCAAATTGATTTTTCACCCTTCACCCTCCCTTTCAAGATACAAATGCAAAATAAACAAGCCAGACTATCACTGAACGTATGTACATCTTGTTCCTCAAGTGGCTTTGTAACAAGGTGTCATGGTTTAACCACAGCCAGTAACTAAGCACCACACAGCCGCTCGCTCACTCCCCCCATGGCGGGATGGGGGAGAGAATCGGAAGGGTAAAAGTGAGAAAACTCGTGGGTTGAGATAAAGACAGTTTAATAGGTAAAGCAAAAGCCACGCACAAAAGCAAGCAAAATAAAACAAGGAATTCATTCACTACTTCCCATCGGCAGGCAGGTGTTCAGCCATCTCCAGGAAAGCAGGGCTCCATCATGTGTAATGRTTACTTGGGAAGACAAAATGCCGTAACTCCGAACTCCCTTTCCTTCTTCTTCCCCCAGCTTTATATGCTGAGCATGACATCATATGGTATGGAATATCCCTTTGGCCAGTTTGGATCAGCTGTCTTGGCTGTGCCCCCTCCCAGCTTCTTGTGCACCTGGTAGAGCATGGGAAGCTGAAAARTCCTTGACTCTGTGTAAGCACTGCTTAGCAACAACTAAAACATCAGTGTGTTATCAACACTGTTTTCAGCACAAATCCAAAACATAGCCCCATACTAGCTGCTATGAAGAAAATTAACTCTATCCCAGCCAAAACCAGCACACAAGACAACATAAATAAAGTATTAGACTTGCATTAATAATAAAACCTACTCGAAGAGCTCACAGAAGCACTGAGGGGTTTCATAAAATTTCAAAGAAAAACCCTCAAAAATCTAGAAAAGAACACACTTTACTAAACTGGGAAACCTGAGAAGATTGAAAGTATTTTCTCCCTCTTAAACTAAAGGAAGGAGTTAGACCTCTTGTTCTATGGGAATCCCAAACAACAACACATTTTGCTATGATATTCTTAACATTGTAATATTTTTACAAATCTGCTTGCGCTCTGTATGCTCCGTACTTAAAATATTTCATCCTGCCACTATACCATAGGAAAGAGTGCAATCTCAGAGGAAACCAGGACTCAAACTCTTAAAAAATGTAAAGAAATTTCTCATTTGTCACATTTTTCAAGTGACACCTTGAAATGAGGCCCACAGGTAGAATACATTCCCTCAAGAAAAAGTACCTATAATTGTCAGTTGCATTCTGCTGAACTTCCTGCTGCAGCCTGGAGACTTGATGAAATCTGTTAATGAAATGCCTATTTTAACCTAAACAGCTATGACAACAAAATGCTTGGAGATATTTTGAATATACATGACATCTTTCTTCATGAATAGATTTGTTCGTACTCAAAAGCAAAAAAACATCTAGTACTGGATGACTTTGCATCAGATACTTTATTTTAAAGAAAATGTAAAGTGCAAATTAAATTTCTATGTTATTATGCATAAGATTTTCATAGTGTAAAAGACATCCCARTTTTATATAGCTCTGAGCATCATCCTAGAGAAAGGGCACTGTAAATTGGCACTCTGTGCTACTGTCCACTAACCTAGCTCTCACTGTGATTTTGGCCAAGTCATTCTCCCTTTTTCTCTCTTGAACAGTGACTGAACCTTCCTACTTGCAAAAAATGAGATTATAATAAACAAATATTTGACATCACAGAGAACTGGTGTGACGTAGTGTAGCATTTGGAAAGCCATTTGTAGTTCTAGAGCACTAGCGAATGCTAAGTCCCATTCTTTTCTTGTACAGAATATGAGGTAGTGACCTGCAGTACTTGAGAAGAGAAATACGTGAGGCCACAGCTGTGGGCACCCACTGTTTCAAAAATATTGTATGCCATAAATAACTGGTACTTTGCATCTTTATGACCTACTTTATTTCACCTGATATTCAGAATGGTTCTTTGTCTCAAAAAGAGCATGTGTATGTAACTTGTAGTTTGCTGGAATATCTTCCAACTGGAACAGCTTGTAAGTGGTCCAAATTTGACAACTTTTATGACTTGACAACTTAAGTTGGAATACACTAGTCATTTCAAACAACCATTCAATTACATAAGTTAAGGATTGGATTCTTACACGTTTTCTATTYAAGGTTGAGCATTAGCATGTTTATTAATCTTAGATTAGAATTTAGAGCTCTATCTGAACACCAAGCTGTCAATCCTTTGATACACAATGAAAAGCTCTTCAGTCTCGTCACTATTTGAACTGCAACGGCAAAACTGAAGATTTTGCTGGGATTATTCCTTCACCTCTTCTTTGAGATTAGAAAGTTATTTCAAAACTTGCTTCCCCCCCCCCCCCCAAATCCTTATTCCTCCATAAAGCTAACAGCTAACATACATTTCATTAAGAGAATGCTGATTTTGTTTGAGTGTTGATTTCACTTGAAATATATCTCCCGGTAGAGAGTGATCCCTCTCCTGTCAGAGAAATTCTATACTAATAACATTTTACGGGTTTTTCATTATTAATTAGGGAAATTATTGCAACTATATCAGCTGTCTTATAAAAAAAAAAATTCTATAGCTTGTGGGGATACATATCCTTTCTGGCATATCCCAACATATTCTGGACTCAAAGTACTACAAAGTCATCCCATCCAAGCCCTCTTAAGGACACTGAGGTCTATGCATCCCTTTTTGCCAGCCAGGAAAGCAGATACCTCAGTACTAGAGACTACTTTTGTCAATAAACGTCCAGCATTTTTCATACTTCCAGCTGTACAGATTGAACTCTGCTCCCAGACCAGTATAAACAGGAGTCAAACCCCAGTTTAACAGTGTTGACAAATTGCAGAYCATCAGAAGAACCTGACTCCTGGCTGCATTTACACTGGGAAATTCAAGTATGCTTGACACGTTAACTTGTTGGTACAGAATTAGCCCTAGTTTGTGATACTAAGACTTTTAATCCATGAGGAGAGTCTGAGTCCATGAAAAGATGACTGCATTCTGGATCAGTTTAAAAAGACTGTCAGGAATGCATTTCTTCTAGCTAGATAATGTCTGAAATAAAAAAATATAGAATTCCAAGATGAAAAGATTATACAGTTCTCATTTCATGGAATATCAAAGTAAGGGAGAAATTAACATCCTGCTACTTACTTGCCTACCACCAAATTCTATTTTGACTTATTTCCTGGTTATGAAAATCTTGCAAATAATCCAGATAGTAATCCAAATTCCTGCAACTGCTTTCAAAAGTTTAAGGACTCTGTACCATACTGCGAGGAGTTTCTCAAAAGGCTGTCTGAGTTTTACATTTCAAGCTTTCTGGAACAGAAATGTAATCCTTTACAATATTTAGCATTCTTTTAGTTTCTCCCCAAGATTCTGAAGGGTGTAGCAAATACAGATGTGGAAGGGCCTTTCACACACTTTCCTTCACTTTGCTAGTGAACGGTCTCATTTAGATTTCTCTTTTATTGACAAGCCCCAGTAGTCAGCCCTATACCCTATTAATAAATTTGCTGCAGTTTCTGCAATATCATTAGATGCCAGTAATTGCCCAATTTATAGCAGTAGATACCCTAAAATACTGTGAACCTCACTGGTATCTAATTATTTACCTGAAGCCAAATTCTACTGTTAAACCCATGCAAACTTTTTTCCAGTACTAATTTTTGCTGTAGGTATTTGCTATGGCCAATAACCAAGCTGCTGATCTTCCATTCCCCTCCCCACTATCAATTATTTTGACTCTCTAGGACATCAAAGGCTGTGATTTAGAGGCAAGGGGAGCATATTAAATATATGCAGAAAACCTGTTTTTAAAGCATGTACTCACACCAGTACTTTACACCCAAGCATTATTTTAATCAGGTGAGAAGAACAGAAAAAGAAGGAGATTTGTGTGACCAATTAGAACTAACCAACACTATTCACATACTGAATGAGTAATAGTTACTACACACTGAAAAGTTTGCAAACCAGAACTTATTCCTAGATACTGGTAATTATTATTGAAAGACTGCTAATTTCAAGAGAATACTGCACTTCTACACAAATTGCAAAAAAGAAAAATTATGCTAAATTAGTTAGCTATAGGATAAGGTATGAATTATTTACTAAGCTTGATTCATGTGCATCATTCTTCACAGTGAAGCATGCAAATCAGATCAGGTAGTTCCACACAATCATATGATTACTAATTTCATATGCAATTACTTCATCGGTGTCTGTAGTTGCAGTATTTAGAAGTACAAATTTGATATATTCTTCTTTACGTATTTTACAGACAACTAATACATCTTTAGAGTCTATGTAGATACTTAATATACAGTTTTAATAACCAATTTTTATACTTCAGATATTAAGATAAGGCCATATGCTCATAAAAAAAGTTTTCATCTAACTGTAGAAGAGTACTTGCAACTTCTGTTTTTCTTTGGTTTGTAAGGCATAAATGGTAGTGTGTTACAAATCAGAGAGATTTTTGTTAGTGTCAGATAACGTATTTCAATATTTGTTTGAGAGAGGGTGGACAGCAAATGCAGAGTAGCCTTTTACTTAAGTCCTAACAATTGCTACCATTAAGACTTAAGTAACAATCAAATTGCCGCTGCTATATTTGATTACTAACAAAGTTTTTTTCTGAAATGTTCTTTTAGCTTCCTATGTAGGTAGGAACTTAAGAAAACTGTATTCAATATTCAGAATTTCTGCCGATGGTTATATTCAACAGTCTGTTCTTATTTGCAGTTTCTATGACTACTGGAGCAGCACTAATTTCTTCAGATGGAAAGAACAGATAAACAAAAACATGCACAATTTTCTTTGAAAGCTATTCCAGAAGAAAGAGCATATATATATATATATATCCATATCCATTTTAACGCAAAAACACAGGCACATATATTCCATTTCAAAGATTTAACAAAGCAGAGAAAACCACAATCAATTTTACATATTACATATTTTTTATGTACTATTAGGAAATTTCAGCCAGTATTGAAAGAATTTTACTTTTACCTTTTCCAAATGTTCACTACAAGCCATGTGGATTTTTTAGTGGGACAAAATAATACAATAAAAAGAACAGCATAAATACTGTGTTTCTTTCTCAAAGACTTTCCTATGCATCCTATATGCTTTCAGCTTACAAGGCTCAGGATCATTTTTTTCCTGTATCGCTTATACCTATTATTTAATTTGAATCTAACACAAGGAAGCACTAATATATATGCAGATGTTGTGACATTATGACTCATTGTATTGATTTCAATGGTACTAGTCATACATTTGTGTAATGTCTTTTATAGCAACTCCAGTTCCTTTAAATATATTGTAGTCTTAGCCACAAGAAGTCTAATGACACCAGAAAAGCACACTGCCAGAATAAGCAAAATTCATCATACCTACTGAAGGTATTTCTAGTTGAAACTAGTTATTTTTTATGCTGTTCCTATATTTTTTACTCAGCTTTAATCTATCAGCTTTTAAAAATAGATTTAATTTTACTGCGTTTTAAGCATGCACCTACTGGTTTCACATTCAAAAGAATCCCTCAAAGAAAATTTTAGGAACAAAAAATTATCCTTTTTATAAACCTCATTGCTGTGCAACTGGGCAGCCACACAGCCCCTACCATCCAGGCAGCCAGCACACGAGGCAACTTGCAGCACTGGACAGCCTGCACAGCTGCTAGTTAGGGAACTCTGAGTTCTGGATAACCACAGAGCCTCCCAGCCAGCTAGCTTGACATCCTTGTTTCATGCCAGCTGGTTCACCTGTCCAGTTTCCTTTCAAATATTGATGAATTGACATAAAATACATGTCTGTTAAATCAACATTTTTCAAGGCACTGCTGTTCTGCCAGAAAAATCATAACTGGACTTAAAATTAAGTACTGGAAAATAAATTAGGATTTAATTTTCTGATTTAAATCAAAACATTAATGAATCCATCCTTTTTCCTCTAGTGATTCTCTCATCCTAGTTTTCCTTTGTGTCAAATTACTTCTTTTCTTTGAAAAGACCTAAAGAGGGAGCAGGAAACACAAAAAACCTCTTCTAGGGCACAGTGGAGGAATGCTCTCTAGTTTTCATTTCTTCCAGTGAACATCCTATATTAAACATCATTCTGCAACCCTGAGTCTGACCATGTACCTCCATATATATCTTAAGACACACAAAAAGCTTTCCTGGCTAACAGTGAAAGATATTTGCTTCTTTATCAACCCCTAAACTATCAACTTCATGCGTCAGTTGGGTAGCTATGTGGAGACAGCCTTTCTTACCTTTTGGTTGTCCTGAGGAAGAGAAATGTGAAGGCCAGTCATCTCAAGAAAATACAGTCATACCACATTTGGAATCACTGCTCGACAGAATGGAACACTTCAGATTCAATCAGTTTTTCTGAAATCGCTCTTAACACAGGTCTGGGCAAGCTAAAAGCAAATAAAAAAAAATATTTTTAATTTTTAAGAACAGATAACAATCATCACATTAGTTGGGAAACAAAGGGAAAACCCACATATTTTACAAGTACTTTTATGTGTGCTTAAGTTAGATCACTAGGCTTCTCTTACCCTACAAAATTTAGTTAATATGCTAACAGATACTTCACATCATTCCTAGCTGAAAGCTGTGATATACATCCAGTCCTATGCCTTCCATCTACATTAATGGAAAACAGTTCAGACCAAGCAGCCTAAATTTTATCTATTTTGGGTAGAATTAAAATAAAATTCCTCTGCCTTCCATTCTTTTCCCTCTCCCATCTCCCCATCGTTTAGTATCCAGAAACCTGAGCAGGCTTTATGAYTGTGGTCCATCTTTTTCTCTCATGTGCCACCTTCCACTTTGGGGATTGTGAGATAACATTGGTCTGAACTATTTTTCCCTCTATCTGCTCTGATGGACAGAAAACTTGGTGAGTGCATGGGAGAAACCAGTGATCTCTTCACTTTATTATGTCCATCCATCAGTCTTATTCCRACTAAGATGGAAAAGCAGTATTTGGTAAGAACTGTCCATATACAGTCTTGCCACTTCTGTAAGTGCTCAGTGAAGAAACTCTCTATAATTGACATTTGTAACCACAGTGTAGTTCACTACAACCTCTATAGACACTGAAGTATTTTTTTCTGACAAAAACAGAAATAACAGCTTAAGCAATGAAATTTCCCTTTTTTACAGATTAAGTACCAATATATTGTTATGCTGCTATCAAGAACAATCAAAATATGCAAGTTTAATATCTGCGCATGATGACCAAGTTAATATGGCCATTAAAACTTAAATATTAATCTTTTTCCTCATATAATTCATACAAGTCAGAGTAAAATCCACACCTTTCAAAATATTTAGCTTAAGCTTTTGAGCCTCAATCCAGCAAACACGTTTACAACATAGGAATTGTCCCATTTATTTTAGTTACACATGTTAAACAGCTTTTGTTGGATTGGAAACTTGGACTTGTAACTTACTTTTGTCATCAACATTCCTTTCACTGGTTATCACATAGCTCTTGAATCTGGCAATTCTTTGGAGAATGAATCAGATAAAGATAATCACTTGCTTTGGGGAAGAATAAGGCTGCTGGGTTTGCCTGTATTACATGTAATACATGAACCCAGTTAACACCATTCTGATACCATGTTTCCAAGATACACACAAACATTTTGCTAGCACAGGCTTATCTCTGGCTCAAGGCCTTAAATGTAATTATGGCTCTAGGGTAGAAATGGAAGAGCTTTCTTTAAGCATTGCAATGGTAATGCAAGCTGCTAACTGAAAAGGAAGGTAGTAATCTTGACAGATATGAAATACAAGAACTTATCAGGCAATAATGGCATATTGTAAGCATGTCATGCGGTTTGTTTTGTATAACAGCTAATGAAAGTTTTTACACAGCAAAGTCCCTCCCTCAGGAGTGAAAAAGAATAAAACTGACTACTGATTAGAATTTGCCACCTCACTTAGAAATCTAAGTAATAGGCTAATGTGAAAAGCACGTACATCATTAATTACAGTTAAAAATAACTAAGTATGTAATTTGCTTTTGAGATGCATCTATTTAAGGTGATGTTATGCTTTTCTCTCAAAAACCTTAAAATTCTCCCCATTTCATTAAAAAAACTTAATATTGGAATTTCATAGGCAGGGAAACCTATGATTGTCCAGGAGAGGCAAAGAAAGAAAATGAAATGCAAAGAAAGAAACAGTAAAAGGAGTTGTGAAATTAATCAGTCAAATGGTTTATGTTAGGATAAACAATTTTGCTCAGTGTGGACTCAAAATGGCAGATGACTTTAGCTGATACCACATATGGCTTTGCAAGTCAGCCATTATGCTACCACGTAGCTTTTACACAGCTACGGATGAGTTCTGAGTCTCAGTGAAAGACAATGGGGTACAAGGTCATTGCCAATGTCACTTTGGCAAATGAGATTTAAACTAAGTTACTTCAATGCTTTAACATAACATCTGACAGTCACAGTGTTCATAACGTGTTTGTATACACTACTACGGATCTTAAAATTAAGACAAAATTTTATTGTAGACAGTTGACTCAAGACAGCTTATCGTCAACATCTTGAAAGGGGTAGAGAGGAAAACACAAAGCATCCTCAGAATCCAGCTTTCTAACCTTATTAGGCTTTTCTTATGAAGAAAGTCTGATTTAATGTATTTACTTAAAAATGTCTTAGCAAGGGAAAATTGGATTAAAACTATATTATCTAGAGTGCCATCATCAAATCTGGCTCCAGACAAATCCATCCAGCTTATCTGGTCCTTCTGAAACATTTATTATTGCTCTGAACATGAGAAAAGGAATTCCTGATTAAGGGAACTCCCAGAATAAAGTAGTACAGACAGCAGAAAGATCTTGACAATCCAAAATACAAATTATAACCCTGCACAGTAAGTTCATAAATTGACAGGATGTATTGATAGGGCCCATTCCCACATGACAGTGTATTTCATCAGTCCAGAGAGGTTGTCATCTACTGTCTCTGAATAATTCAGTATGCAAAACTAACTCATGAATTATGGTGGTGGGATTATGCTSTTTTGAATTATTGGGTGGGAGAATCCATGAATTTACCCAACTGCAGTGGAGAATAATTATTGCTAGTCCATTTAGGACAAAATCTAATTCAAAATCTAAAAGTCACAAGACTTTACAGCTACTACATCAGACCTAATTTCCATAATCTCCTGAGTTCCACATACTGAGTAAACCTAGGCACAAGAAGGTTTCTTGCAAGTAATTGTTGATATTTCAGCAGCTAGGTTACAATCTGTTACAACCTTTTTATGCTGTTTTTATGCTATGATTATGCTTGCTGCTTGTACTATTGTCTATATACTGAACTCTGTGTCCTTTATATGTTTTCAGATACAAATGATTTGGTATTATTGACCTCCATGAGATACAGAATAGAATGGTCACCAAATCACACATACTAGTTACTGTTTGAGGCCAACAGGTTCAGTCTTTAATGAATTATTCCAGCTCCAGTGATATATAAAAACCAATCTGTGTGCTATTTTTGGTTAAAAGGACACGCTGCCTCAGCTATCACAGTTACAGAGTGACTGAAGTGGATCACGTTTGATGTTTTGATGATAAAGATGAAAACTGCAGGCAGGAAAACAGAAAACAAAATGGAACTTCAGTTAAAATGCTAGCTTTCATTTCCATTTCGTGCTATGATTATATTACTGGCCCTGAATGTGTCTTTTCCACTTTTTCCCTCCTTTCTTCTTCTATTTTTCTGGGGCCTGATTGCCCAAAGAGCTATTTTTAACAAGACTTACTTGTTCTAGCTTCTCTTTCCAGGAGTCTGTTTTACAACATTGACAATAAAAAGCAAAAAGCAGTGGAGTGTTGTAATCATAATACACACAGGGTGAGACAGAGATGAAGTCTGAATGATAAATCCTTGAACTGAAGGAATCCACAAGCACCCGCCCAGGTTTCCTTGCTGGTATCATTATACACTAAATTTATTAATAAAAATGAATGACCAGCAAATCTCTTTTTTAAGTAACCAAGGAAATTTCAATCCTAACCAAAGACTCTCTTCATTAGGATATGATTGAGGCATCTGTAAGGTTTTGAAGGATTTCTTATTCTAAATCACAAAACATTTCATGAATTAACGTCTTCTAGCCATAAGAATTAAAATAGGACCAAATCAAATTTCTTTTGTCTTCTTTTGTCATGAATAAGCATATTTTAAAATCCACTGCTCTTTCTAAATTAAGAATGAGCATGAGTTTGCTTCTTATTTTTGTCCAAAATCCTATGGTTCATCTGTAATAAATGCAACAAGAACTAAGTAATTTGTATTTTCTGGGCTTCCAGAGAATTTTCCTAACATGGACCACATGTAGTTAGTCATAGGTAGGTTTAACATTGAAAGCCATTTCTGTTTAGTGAATTTATATATTGATAGGGTAGAGTAAAGTTAGCTGGTTAAACTAAAAGGAATGAGAGATGCTGAATTTCTGTTATTTTAAATATTGCTTGTTGTTGTTCAGTGCTGACCTACTACCCATCTTTTGCAGGCATTTCTTAGCATACCTATAAACTCAACTTCTGCTGTGATGCAGTTTGGATCCTAGATAACAGTGATGTTTGTCAGATTGAATCAGGTAAGAAATAGTTTGATGTTCCAAAGGYCCTCTAACATGTAAGATGGTAAAGAGTAGACCTTCAGTAAAAAACAAGAGAAGTGGTTTTCTTGTAACACTATAGTCAAGAAATTCCAAATTGTCCCCTTCAGAAGTTTGACACTATCACTGAGTTCAAGAGAGATGAATACTTTTAGAATAACACCTTCTCTCTGGCTCTATTACAGATGGCAGAAGGGCAAACTGCCTCACCCAAAAAGGAAACTAGGACCACTGTTAGTGACAAATTAACTGAGGACTTCCAGGAGGTTACTTAAAACATATTAGCATTCTCAGTAAAAGTGGTACTTAAAAATAGAGCAGAACTTCATGAATCTAAAAAAGATGTTTGCAACAATTCCTTGACAATTTGTTTTACTCCCTCAGAGGAATTTCTGAAGTTTACTGGGTTTTATATTCTCTACTATTAATCATGAAAGGAGCTCCATCAGACTTGTCAACATACCAGGCCCAGATTATGTAATTTATAGAAAGATCATATGATTCACAGGCCAGAAGTGGTCTCCTCGTCTCAAAATAAGTATTTTGAATGATCTTGTTTCTACCCAATCTTTTTAAGAACACTGAGGAAAGCTCACTATTTATGTAAGCAGGCACAGTACCAGATGTCAATGGAATCTTTTTCATTTACACTACCAGCCTCAGACAATGGCCTGCTAATTAGCAAGTTGTTAATTTTAGGAATCATACTGCATATTACAGGTTCAGAACAAGGTTTACATGAGATTGGACAAAATCATGAAATGGAAAGCCACTGAAGATTACTGAAATTATAAAAATCTGGCAAATTGCTGAAGACAGGGAGAGGAGTCAGAGAAGGTTTTACTACAGCTTTTGCTTATTCTTACAGCCTGCACTTTTGGTCACAGATGCTCATGTACGTGAACTTTCAGTCTGGCACAACAGAGTCATTCCTATTTTCTTAAATGACATGGAGGAAGAATGGAAACATTGCTCCCTTTTATCACCCCAGGAGTCATCACTGAATCTCTGATTCAGTAATCTTCAGTGTCTTACTCCCAGATCTCCCAAAATTCCAGTTTCAGTTCAATTTTTAAAAAGGTTGACACTCTTAGTCAGGGGAAAAGAGATTCTAAAAAATTTTACTATTTAAGCTTAAAGCATTTAAAGCTTGCCTTATTGCTGCTTTCCATGCTTTATTTTCAGCTGGTGACCACTCATAATTAAAATATTCAGGCCTGTTGTGATTAAGTTAAATAACTTTACTCTCAGACTACTGGCAGTTGCAAAGTATGCAGCAAGATTTTTTTTATTTCGAATTAAGTTTCTTAGTATGAGTCACATTTGTAGAATCAGAAGAGGAAACACTTAAAAAGATTGCAT
This sequence comes from Phoebastria nigripes, assembly GCA_035582835.1. Classification (NCBI taxonomy): domain Eukaryota; kingdom Metazoa; phylum Chordata; class Aves; order Procellariiformes; family Diomedeidae; genus Phoebastria; species Phoebastria nigripes. The sequence goes on along the minus strand of JAYKAV010001444.1, from coordinate 101,181 downwards.
TTGTCAGGCTCCCTCTCCCCAAAGCAGCTATGTATCTAGGGGTGAAGCTACATATCTGCCCATCTCCTAAATTTTTCCTTTAGTTCTCACTGGCAAGCTCAGTTGGAAAATACAGGGAACAAAAAATGTTTTTTGTCACACAAATGTTCCAGCTGCTTATTTTAAGAATCTGCAGTTCAGTAGGTTGTGCTTTTAAAATGCTTTGCTGATAGTCCATAGAAGTTTGTAAGGGCATTCACATTATTTTTTTAATTTCTTGCTAATTGCTATAATCTCAACTTTTTTCAGTACAAAAGTGCTTGACATAATGATGCTATTGTTCAGAGTAAGGATTTAGTTTCCAGAAAAAATTGTATTTACTGAGGAAGAAGCACATTACCAAAACCTAGATAAAACAAAATACTAATTTCATTGTTGAGATCTATTTTTCTACACTCCAAAATATTATTATATCTGCAATTCTCAAATTATTTCAGGAAGAGTGCCAACATCATAAAATACAGGAAACAATAATGAGAAGCCCTCTTGCTTCTGTGGTGGCACCTTAAATTATTTTTGATGAACAAGGCAGGCTTCCAAAATTTCCTTTTCAGAAATCCAAGCCAATACTCAGACTGAATAAAATCAAGCTGGGCTCAGTGGCAGGCAGTTTCAGTCTGGGGAAAAGGGCCTTCAGTTTCCCTTCCCTTTCCCAGGACACTTCTGCTTAATAGCACAAACCCACAGGACCCAGACTGTTAGCTCACAAAGCCWTATGCTTTTTAATAATCTGGGGGAACCATATGAGTACTTAACTAATTGCTATTCTCCTTTAGTCAGCTTCCTAGTCCCAGATTTCTTTAACTTTTCCTTCATGAATATATTTAAATCTAAGAAGCTTTCCCTTGTCTTTCTTGTCTGTGCTTAGCAGTTTAGTAGTTTGAAGGACAGACAGCTGAATTTTTTTAAACTGATTTTTTCTTTCAAAAAGAGCCACCAATAAGTACATGTTTGGAAGGTGAGAATGAAATAAGCTTGTGTTATTCATGTCAAACAAATGAGAACAAGAAAGGGCACATCCTACATTTATTTCTATCTTTGCCACAAAAAAGAGGAGCCAGCTGTCGTGGCCACACATCTACATTTTCTTCCCTGTATTATCCTCAGTGTTCAGGCAGGTCTATGGGCTATATCCTAAGATTTCAGCAACACGTAGGTAACTAAGCTACCACATCAAATTTGAATATTTGCATTTCTCAGCACTGCCAGGAGCAAAATGAAAGATTCCTGATTAGAGTAATACAGTGAAACTACACCAAGGGAAGACTGAGCGGACATTAACAGATGTACAAGCAAGAAGGCATAATCTGTTCCATCAGTATCAACAAAATCACGCATAACCAGATGACTCCTTTACATTTCCAAAATAATACTGAACACCCTTAGCAGGCACAACCATGTAAATGACTTCCTGCTGTTATGGCTGTGAAGGAAATGCATGCTTTCCATGTCATATACAGACTTTGGGATGGAAGCATTTCTTAAACCAACAGAAGGCTGAAGATAGATACTGTTTTTAAATGTATCCCAGAAACTAGGAATGGCTGAGAACACAGAAACTAAGTGCAGGGCTTTCACAAAAGCTTTTCCATAGCTCTGTAGTTCCCTTGTACAAATTTACTGCACATAGGAAGTATTCATATAATCACAGAATCATTTCAGTTGGAAAAGACCTTTAAGATCATTGAGTCCAACCATTAACCTAGCACTGCCAAGTCCACCACTAAACCATGTCCCTAAGCACCACATCTACACGTCTTTTAAATACCTCCAGGGATGGAGATTCAACCACTTCCCTGGGCAGCCTGTTCCAATGCTTGATAACTCTTTCGGTGAAGAAATTCTTCCTAATATCCAATCTAAACCTCCCCTGGCGCAACTTGAGGCCATTTCCTCTTGTCCTATTGCTTGTTACCTGGGAGAAGAGACTGACACCCACCTCACTACAACCTCCTTTCAGGTAGTTGTAGAAAGCAATAAGGTCTCCCCTSAGCCTGCCTTTCTCCAGGCTAAACAACCCCAGTTCCCTCAGCCACTCCTCATAAGACTTGTTCTCCAGACCCTTCACCAGCTTCGTTGCCCTTCTTCAGATGCGCTCCAGGACCTCAATGTCTTTCTTGTGGTGAGGGGCCCAAAACTGAGTGCAGTATTCGATGTGCGGCCTCACCCGTGCCGAGTACAGGGGCACGATCACTTCCCTAGTCCTGCTGGCCACGCTATTTCTGATACAAGCCAGGATGCTGTTGGCCTTCTTGGCCACCTGGGCACACTGCCGGCTCATATTCAGCCAGCTGTCGACCAACACCCCCAGGTCCTTTTCCACTGGGCAGCTTTCCAGCCACTCTTCCCCAAGCCTCTAGCGTTGCATGGGGTTGTTGTGACCCAAGTGCAGGACCTGACACTTGGCCTTGTTAAACCTCATACAATTGGCCTTGGCCCATCGATCCAGCCTGTCCAGATCCCTCTGTAAAGCCTTCCTACCCTCAAGCAGATCAAGACTCCCGCCCAACTTGGTGTCATCTGCAAACTTACTGAGGGTGCACTCGATCCCCTCATCCAGATCATTGATAAACATATTAAACAGAACTGGCCCCAAATCGGAGCCCTGGGGAACACCACTTGTGACCGGCCGCCAACTGGATTTAACTCCATTCACCACCACTCTTTGGGCCTGGCCATCCAGGCAGTTTTTTACCTACCGAAGAGTGCACCCATCCAAGCCATGAGCACCCAGTTTCTCCAGGAGAATGCTGTGGGAGACAGTGTCAAAGGCTTTACTAAAGTCTAGGTAGACAACATCCACAGCCTCTCCCTCATCCACTAGGCAGGTCACCTTGTCATAGGAGCAGATCAGGTTACTCAAGTAGGACCCACCCTTCATAAATCCATGCTGACTGGGCCTGATCACCTGGTTGTCCTGTACGTGCCGCATGATGGCACTCAAGATGATCTGCTCCATAACCTTCCCTGGCACCAAGGTCAGACTGACAGGCCTGTAGTTCCCCAGATCCTCCTTCCAGCCCTTCTTGTAGATGGGCGTCGCATTTGCTAACCTCCACTCAACTGGGACCTCCCCGGTTAGCCAGGACTGCTTGATAAAGGATTGAAAGTGGCTTGGTGAGCACTTCCGCCAGCTCCCTCAGTACCCTCGGGTGGATCCCACCCAGCCCCATAGACCTGTGTGTGTCTAAGTGGTGTAGCAGGTCGCTAACCATTTCCCCTTGGATTATGGGGGCTTCATTCTGCTCCCCATCCCTGTCTTCCAGCTCAGGGGGCTGGGTACCCAGAGAACAACTGGTCTTACTACTAAAGACTGAGGCAAAGAAGGCATTAAGTACCTCAGCCTTTTCCTCAGCCTTTGTCACTATGTTTCCCCCCACATCCAATAAAGGATGGAGATTCTCCTTAGTCCTCCTTTTGTTGCTAATGTATTTATAGAAACTTTTTTTATTGTTTTTTATGGCAGTAGCCAGATTAAGTTCTAGTTGGACTTTGGCCCTTCTAATTTTCTCCCTGCATAACCTCATGACATCCTTGTAGTCCTCCTGAGTTGCCTGCCACTTCTTCCAAAGGTCATAAACTCTCCTTTTTTTCCTGAGTTCCAGCCAAAGATCTCTGTTCAGCCCAGCCAGTCTTCTTCCCCGCCAGTTTGTCTTTCGGCCTGCTCCTGCGCCTTTAAGATTATCTTCTTGAAGAATGTCCAGCCTTCCTGGACTCCTTTGCCCTTCAGGACTGCCTCCCAAGGGACTCTGTCAACCAGACTCCTCAACAGGCCAAAGCCTGCCCTCCAGAAGTCCAAAGTGGCAGTTCTGCTAACCCCACTCCTTACTTCTCTGAGAATTGAAAACACTATCATTTTGTGATCACTATGCCCAAGATGGCCTCCAACCATCACATCACCCACAAGTCCTTCTCTGTTTGCAAACAACAGGTCCAGCGGGGCACCTTCCCTAGCTGGGTCACTCACCAGCTGTGTCAGGAAGTTCTCTTCCACACACTCCAGGAACCTCCTAGACTGTTTCCTCTCTGCTGTATTGTATTTCCAGCAGACATCTGGTAAGTTCGAGTCCCCCACGAGGGATTATAAAGACCTATCGCTTTGTTGTAATCTTCATCCCTTAAAATAAGGGATAAAAAAATAAGGACTAGATTCCAATTCTTGAAAATGGTGACAAACAGTGCTTCTTTTGACCAATTAGCTGTGGTCAACTACAATTAGCACTGAAAAGGTCAAGTTTGTGTCATCAGTAAAGTATGTATTATAAAACCTTATCTGCTCCCACGGACTGAATTCAACAATAATTGTATCTGATTCTCATCCAAATCTATAAGATTTGTCCAGAGGCATTTAAAAGAAGTGTAATTATAACTTTAGGATTAACTATAAATTGTAAGGAGAGGAGGGAAGGAGAATTCATGTTACCACGAAATAAAATGGAGATGTTATACCAAGAAAATAAATGCGTCTGAAATAATGTAGATGGAAAAGGCACATGTGCTTTTCCATTTTTCTCTGGTAATTGGTTGGGAACTTTCTTCATTTCATTCATGCCAATTACTCTAAAATTTCTGCTGCCATTACTGGCCATGAGCAGGGAGCTGGTGGGCCCAGACTGTCAACAGCTCACAGCGGCAAGTTTCTAGAAAATAATTTCCAGTTCCTAATTTCAGTCTGACTGTTACTTAGTTTGATAAAGAAATCTTTCCACTTATCTTGTTCTTATTTCATCCTCTCCGAGGAGCTAGGCATATGTGAATCTTTCTGGGTCTTGTATCTTCTTTAATAAGGAATAAGTCTTTATGGAGGAAAGAAACAACGTGAATTAGACAGGGACAAGGACAGGAAGAAATCCAAAGCTACTAGAAATTTGAAATTCAGAATAAAAATCTCTTCGTCTGTGTAGCTATATATCAAAAATGCATGTTGTATAATTTGAAAGTCAGCTCATCATACAATGAAGTATAAACTTATTTTTGTATAAACCACAGGGTATTGGATCTTTTGCTCACAGATCACCAGAACTGAAAGATGTCTGATTCAATTATTTCTCTGAGATTTTCTGCAGATATTTCACAACCCATAAATGTCACTTATCAAAGTGCAATTACATCACCTCTTTGCCGACATCAGCATTTGTCCTTATCAGCATTCCATTTTCTGTCCTGCTCCAATCCCTTCCCCCCCCCTCCCCTTTTTCTCTCTCTGATTCCTTATTAATGCACAAGACAGCAATAGTGAACACAAAAAAACCACTATGATATATTGTAACTTGGATAACTATTTTGCAAAGAGCTTTCCAGCTAAGCAACTGAAGTGGGTAAGTATCACTTTCAAAAGACATTAGGTTCCCAGGTGTCCATCTCACCCCTTTGCAGGAAATTACTGCCCCTACACCACAGCATAGCAGGGTACACACATGCAACCCTGCTCCCCAAGTTTACCGCACAGCATATTAGTACCAACTTAGCATCAGCTGAAATGCTAAGCTGTGAATGAGAGTGGCGGAAGCACTGGCACACAGCTCACTCTTCCGGGGCAGGAACTTCTGGCGAGGACTGGGATGCAGAAGGGCGACAGCAGAACTCCTAATTGCTCCCACTAAATCACCCAAGTCCATCTGTCAAAGTCCACAAATTACCTGGTATGTCTCCAAAATACTAGTCCAGGTTTTGAAAGCAGAAGAGCCTGCAACCATGACACCCAAAGGAAGCTTCTCTTTAGAGTAGTTAGCTCAAATGCTGACACCATGACTGCTACCAGCACAAAAGACAGCTTTGAGCTAACTCTGGTACCTTTACAGGATAGTGCACTAAAAGCCTGAATGTCACTGTCCACTGAAACTCAGTTCCTCATTGCCTACCTGAAAAACTCAGCAAGTTCCTAAAAATCACTGTGTGTTTTTGAGAAAGGAAAATAGCCCTAGTGTATTAGGAAACACAACTTTAAGCAGTCAACATTTCTTAATGGTGAAGTGTCCTAATGTGCATTGTGGAGGCAGGGGGAAGGGAGAATGGAGAGGAACAGATCTATAAAAACTGTTACCCTCTTTTTCCTGTCTCTCCACCAGTTTTAGACAGCCCTCACTGCCCTCTCCTTACATACCCTTTGGGACAGGCAACATTGACTACATCACTTGAGAAACAGGTCATGTAGAGACCACATGCCTGCAGGCTGGTAGATGTAATGTGAAAGGGAAGAAAACTTCCATTTCCATAGGACAGGGAACATACCAAGAATTTCAGGAGACAGGCTCATCCCAGAATGACTGCTCTGTCTGTATAAACACCTTTGAACCTCTGCAGAGTAGAAAAAAAGACATTTCAAACAATAGGAATCTGCTTAGCTTTCAGTATAGGCAGTTCCTTTATATCCCAGGAGAATATGCTGATTTAAACAATCTTTTAAGGATTTTTAGATTTTGTCACAGATACAGTAGGTATAGACAAACTACGCCATTAAGACATTTTTATTATGCAATAAAATCTGAGTATTTAATAAGAATTAGAACATATTCTATAGCTGATTGACTATATAAAATCTTTTCAATGTTACTCTAGCACATCTCTAATACAGAGATACTTCTTAAAATATTCAAAAGCAACATTAAACCATGTCAATAACAAAAGGTTTTATACTAGACTCAGTTCCCAAGAGCTGACGAAATAGACATTTGTACAAAAGTTCCACTTCTTAGGTCTGCCTCCCAGCAGTCTCATAAAAAAAATGCAGTTGAGCTATTCATACTTAAATGGACTCAAGTGCCCAAAAAAAGCAGCAGAGAAGATGGAGAACACTAACTGGATATTGGAGATGCTGATGCTCTGTCAGTATGGGAAAAGCCATTTTCAAGACAGGTGAAGTACAAGAGGACACTCAGACCAGTTGCTCTACATATGCAATCTATAATTAGTCTCACTCATATATGCCTAAATAGGTATAGATATTTATTTTTCCTCCACAATACTAGCCAATTTTATTGAATGGAGACAGATCATCTTCAGAGTACCTAAAAAAAAAAATGCAGCTAAAAAAAAAAATCTCTGATCTTATGCTGCAGTTATAACATGTTAGATAYGACTTTATACCTCAATAAAGCCACAGAAAAGTGTTAACACTTTACTTTCTTGAAAACCTGTTAATCAATTGTCTAGGCTTTCATTCGCACAAAGCTAGCATTTGCTAACATTTTAGAAAAGATAAACTACTTTAAAAGACTTGATTCAGCAAAGTACTCAAACCTGAAATCCCAATTCATTGGTACCACAGCAAWCTATACAAACAAATACACATTTCTTTCCATCAATCCCTAAATACAACTAAAAGCAGAAGATACAAGTTCTGTCTCGTAGTGCACAAATACTTCTGTTTTTTTCTTTCAAAAGCTTAAGCCCAGAGCTTATCAAATTGTTGCTTTGAGTAGATCCCAAATCTCTGACACGTCAAAGTATGTGCTGTTATTCAAGGGTGCTATAAAAATTAAAGGCAGAGTTTAAATCCTAAAAAAATAAAATAAATCATCCTTTAACACAGCAATTCCCAATTCATGTAGATTTGTATGAAGAGGTTTAAAGATGAACCATCACTAGGTTCTCCTATATTTACTTTTGCTAACCAGCTCTGACTGGTAGGAAGATGTAAGGTGAATTTACCAGCAGTGAAGCCACTAGAAATGTCCCGAAGTACACAGAATAGGATGCCATGAAAAGGCAGCAATCCAGCGTTTTCTAAGAATTAGGCCTCTAAAGAGCATCTCAGAAATGATGCTTAAGATGTTTGGCACCCAAAAATCTCCAATCTCTCACTAATCCTGGCCCACTACAGCACAGCCCACAGGCCCAGGGCAAAGGAAATATCTGTAATTCCTGCCCTCCTAGGACTCAGCAGCCTTGTTAGCAGTCTAAGCAGATACATTGGAAATACTGCCCTTCTCCACCCTCTTCCTTCATGATAGAATTTGTTCATAGGCAAATACGGGAAACAAGCTGGCTTCTTAAGCCTTGTACCAGCGAATACCAAGGACATAAGAAACAGAAAACTGCTCTGTCATGATGCTCCTGCTCTGTGAATAAACAAAGAATGAAGATTCTGAGATTTTCTGATCTGGCATACTTCTATGGCTTTGTACCCACTGCAAGGATTTTAACTAAAGAGAAACCAATAATATCTCACCCTTTGTCTACATTTCATTAACCTGCTTTCTTTACAAATTAAAGGCACTGAAGCAGAATTTTATTTTTTTTAATGATGCTATTAATTTCATTCTCTTGGATATTTTACCTTTCATGCACAAGATTACTTGCCTGCGTTACTTTTAGTCTCATCTCTCTTGAGAGGTGATCCATTAGGTGAGTTATTTTTAATAATGCTGCTGCTGTCAAATGTTTGGGTGTGAAATTTCTTCTAAAGCTTCTGCAGTGCTCACAATCCCTACCACAAGAGAAAAAGTTGGCACATCTAGATCTGGAATGGTGTTCAAAAGGATGCTATCAACTTAAAATTCATACTGAGCCACATCCAGGAAGTACGAGTTTCTCTCTTCTTAAAACATACAAAAAACAGAAGACGATGACTGAAAAAGAATGACCACAGAAGAAATCAGAGGAAGAGTACCAGGGAGGAGGGAGCATGCAAGATTAAATGACGAGTTGAATGGAGATGAGCTGAGAACAGATGATGAGAATAAGAAAATGGAACATAATGCAGCAGCATTGTGGAAAATATTGAAGACAATTAAAAAAAAAAAAAAACAGGAAGAAATTGGAATGTGGAAACACAAGACAATGCTAAAAAATATTTCCTCACATTGCTGATTGGTTGTAAGTAATGATTTTTTGGTTGACTGATACTCTGCAAGCAGGACTGAGTTAGGGGCATTCCCCACTTGTCCTTCAGAAGTCATGTATACTTATACAGGGAAACGATCCCATTAGATTCTGTTACCTTCCCCGCACCCTATCAGATCTCAGTTCTCTGAATCCCCTTCCCTTCCTCTCTTTCTTATAGTTCCCAAAACTATGTTGAGTGCCCCACAATAAGAAAATGCTCTGGCAAATCACAGCATGGCAATTTAGACAAACATGCCTGATACCAAGCAGTACTATTTCACTTCTGTGATGGTCATGCAGAGGCACTGCAAGTGCTAACAGGTCACTCAAGATGGATCTGACATAAGAAAAGCTACAAAGCCTGCAAGCAAATATTCGTTTGGACTGCTGCAGGTATTTTAAATTTTCTGTTGTCTATTAAATTGCAGCCTATCAGTATTTAAAGGGGGCTTATAAGAAAGATGGCGGCAAGCTTTTTAGCAGGGCCTGTTGCGACAGGACAAGGGGGAATGGTTTTAAACTAAAAGAGGGTAGATTCAGACTAGATATAAGGAAGAAATTTTTTACGCTGAGGGTGGTGAAACACTGGCACAGGTTGCCCAGAGAGGTGGTAGRTGCCCCATCCCTGGAAACATTCAAGGTCAGGTTGGACGGGGCTCTGAGCAACCTGATCTAGTTGAAGATGTCCCTGCCCATGGCAGGGGCATTGGACTAGATGACCTTTAAAGGTCCCTTCCAACCCAAACTATTCTGTGATTCTATGAAATATTGCATGGAACAGATCAAAATACAGAGTAAGGGTATTTTAATCAAAATGAATGGAGGAAAGATGCATATCTGTGTCCCGTGRTCTGGGACTAGATGCATATACATTGACATACCTGAGGAATAAAGCTCTATACATTAATCTAGAAGAGCAAAGCTTGTCCTATGGCTTGTCTCAACACCATGTCAAATTGATTTACCACAGTGTTGAAAAGCTAAGGGATTTTTTTTCCTAATTTGTCCCAAAGAACATTACTGTGCATATTTGATCAAAGCTGTTTCAAAACTCAGTCCCAGATTCTTCCACTTCAGGTTCTTGGAAGAAAACATGTAAACTTACAGCATTCAAAGTCCTAAAGTAATTCAGTTACAACATGAAAAACAGAAACGAAGTATCTATATAATTTGAATGAAGGAACTTTTCAAATAGTTACAATTCATTTTAAGAATACACTTTTGTTCACATATGCATAATGTGAAATTAACACCTTCTAGAAATTCCCGGATATTGGGTGCATTTACAGTATTGAGGTGCAAAGGAGGAGGGGTGGGGGTTTGATGTGCTGTACTCCATTATGGTTCCAGGACCACATGTCCCCACTGTATCTTTACCCACAATGAAGTTCATGCCACTTGCCAATCCTAGGCGCACACTGTGCATCCACAGAGAGARCTTGCTGCCAGAGCGCCTTCATTTACCCCACAAGCAGAGTAGCCTGAATGGCACCCCAGTACATGACTTCAGACTTGGTTCCAGCAGGAAGGAAAACATGATGCACTCCAGTGCATACAGCAAGTCTTGCACAGGCGCAATGTGAATTTGCACCCAAAAGAACCCCTCTAGCTCACATCACTCACCCCTAGTGACCTGCAGTTCTTATCCCAGCTCTTATCATCATAGACAACGCCATCAAAGACAGAGGCTGTTCCATTTTGACAGCATGCTCAGCACAACTTCCGCTCTGATTTCTGTGAGGAGAGGTGGCACCTGTCAATCTGAGTGACAAGTCATCCAAAATTTTAAGCATTGCTCTGACACTGATCCCTTCTATCAGGTTTAACAAATAACTGCTTCAGCTTTCTCCTGGTAAAAAGTGAGGAATTATCCCACAAGAAGGAATATGGGCCAGTAGGAAGTACATGCCAGAGTAATTATGTTACTTGATAGATCTTGAGAAAACAGCAGCTCTCTTCTGAGTAGTTTTATAATACATTCGGAAGTCTCTCTGTACGCAGAAGGACCCAGGGGCATCACCACTTGTAGTATTTTCTTGTAGTGGCAAAAACATATGTACAGCAACCATGAAGGAGTTAAAACGAGATAAACCGTAGGGTTACATTGGAAGTTGTAACAAATTAGGACCCGAAGACACACAAGCCAGTGAGAGTTAGAAGCTTCTGAGGGTCATGCGAGTCTCAAAGTTGAGCGAAGTACTGTCAAGTCTAAGCCCTGCTGTCACATATTCTGAAGATCTCCTAGGAAGAGTATTTGGCTGGTTTCCTGAGTCTCTACTTTTCAGTGCATATTACAAGATATGCATATCCAACTTAGATCAGCTGCCTTCTTTGTTTTCCCTCTGGGACTTTTAAGGATGTGCCAGTGGCTACAAAACGTTGCTTAAAAGACTTAAAGTAAATTCCTAGTCAAATATTAAGCTTCATTCATCTTCTTCCTGTGGTCCTTAAACAAAAGAGGGTTCTGGAAAAATCTTTTGGAAGGCATAATAAAGACCATGCAAGCAATAACAGAGTTGATAAATCATTTATGAAAAAGGTAAAGGGAGAACATTCCCAAATGCCAATGCAAGAAGCATTTCCACTAACATATGAAGCATAATAAATACAGTCCATTTTAAAACAATTAGATAACTGCCATACCCAAGCATGCACTACAGTGGGAAGATGTGAATTACAACTGGCAGAAAGCAAGCAATCCAGTGGTCATTCAGCCAATTTCCTTAAGAGGCAAATTTCTCAGTGAGAAAATAGGAGTCCACCTATCTAATATGATAAAACTCAGTGGATGAATTCAAGCTTCTTGAGAAACAGCCTCAAAACTTATTGACAAAGACTATTGTGCTTTATTAAATAATGAACCGTGCACCTGTCTTCTTTCATCAAATGAGTAGACTGATGTTCATCTACTAATATTGTCCACCCATAGCAATCAAGAGACAAGGGTTGTTATTTTTATTTTTGGAATTTCCTTTATCAAAAAAGCATTTTTTCCACAGGAAGTAAACAGAGTAATGACAGCGTCACAGGAATCTCATTCTTATGAAGCTCAGGTCTTGCAGTCTCAGATGTTATGCTTTAGCACACTCACACCAATTTCAACAGTCTTGCCAGTTCACTCCTATAAAGGATCCAGCCCATGATGTTACAAGGTCACGTTAACTCCAGGTAAAAGAACTGGCCTTTAAAAAGTTTTGGCTGCTTTCAAATACAAAATTAAGCTTTTGGGGTTAAAATGTTACCAAAGAAATTGATGTGCGGTTACCATCTTTGAAACTTCTTATGCTCAGTGGATAGTCAGGAGTTAATTATCTGCAGCCTCAGCATCAATTCCCATGACAACTAATGAAAGACTTCATATTAATAACATTGGCAATAGGTAGTAACAGTTACCTGATTTCTATGGACAGTGTTACATGAATGGAACCCTTCCTGCCTTTACATATGTGCTAAATGGTGATTTTTACAGAACATAAATTCTTTGTTGGGTATGTTTAGGTTTGCATGTTGAAGAATTATTAAAACTCACTGAACTTTACACAATTAGTCATGACATTATATAATTATTTGCCCTTTGTCTTACCTACTGTCAGCCATTCTGATTTTGCACACAGACTTAAAGCAATTAAAGGGATTTTGTTTGACCTTCAACACTTTGTGAGTAAAACAAGTTAACTCACCTAGGAAAACCACAGGAATCAGATGACAATCTAGACCTGGGATTAGTACTTTGCTGATGTGTTCAAATTCTGAGGTTTGTTAGTAACAAGCCCGATCCAAGGTCTGCTTAAACCAACGAAGAGAATGTCTTCTTCCTTTAGAAGCATTTTGGATCTGGCTTTATATTCTCTGTGAAGAAAGAACAAGCCCATTTCTTACTTTAAAAAAGAAAACACTATCTCTAAGCAGAACAAAATAGAGTAGTCCTCTACCTTTATCAGTGAGAATTAACTTGACAGAAAGACATTAAGGATTTTATCAACAAAACAATAAAACAAAACAACTGTGATAGCAAGATGCAACCAGTAGTAGGGCTAGAAATCCTTCTACAATTTTTTCCTGTAATGTGTGTATCTGCACTATACAAGCATAAGGTCTGTAGACTGTTTGAATTATTCAAAATTGACTGAGCCTTCTTTCAGGAGGAACCTCCCAGGAACCTAATAGAGAATCAGGGACAAGATCACACAAACAGACTTGACCTCTTTCCTGCTTACAATTCATAATTTAGCTACAGTGTCAAACAGCAAACCAGACTTAAATAATATTCTTCTTATGAGGATTAAACAAATGAGTAAGTATAATTAGTAAAACTATATTTACCAGTGCAATGTTCCCATTACAGCAATAAAGAGAGAGTGCCTGTAGAATAAACTCTAGTTTCCTTCCTTCCAGGATAATCAACCACTGAAAGAAATGAGAAAACCATGAATAATTAAGGATTTTACTTGCTTTAAGCAAAAAAGGGCCCTGCATGTAAATTTCAGATGAATCCCACATTCACTGAAAAATCAACTCATTTACTTTCAGAATAGTAAATGGAGAAAATAATTTCCTTTTAGACTACTGCACTGTATGCCTATTTGGCATCCTGTTGAACATTCAGTGAAAGATTAACTGGCACAAACACCTCGGCCCCTTACCCCAAAGGTGTGAACAGCACTGTTAAGAGCCTTCTTCATCTCCGATTTTGCTTTTTTATTAAGTGAGCATACTTGCATAGAGAAGATTGTCAAAAATTAGACAGCAAAACATATTGAACAATAAACAAAGGTAATAAGATCACATTTGAATACCACTTTTTGTAACTCCAGTGAGAGGAAAGGAATAGAGTAACGAGGTCTCTGATGCTTTTGTCCCTGAATCTAATTCTATTAAGTCATCTACTTGCTTTCAAATAGCTACCAAAAAGTAAAATGGAAGAGCATCCCACATGATGCATGATTACCATAGTTTTAAATTTGTCATGAAAGAGTTTTACAGCGTACACCAAGGAAAGCAGCAGAGAACTTGCTACCACATCCCAGTGTCCTTTCACAGCAATCACCAAACCAGACCAAGTGTGAGAATGATCTGCTCTACATCCTGTCTCTGACAGCAGGTCTGGCCAGGTACATCAGAGGCAAGTACAGAAGCCTGCCCAGTCAGGATACAGTATTTTTGCTGATTAATTCTTCAGTTCACATCTCTGCAGGATTTTACATTAAAAAGAGGCATCCTGCAATGTGCCTTAACTATTAAACCACTGTGCAAAAGGTGGATGCAACTGTCAACGTCAGAGGCTGCAGAACATTAAGTGCTATCAGTGCAGTCCCAAGGAGTTAACCCTGATCTGACCATAGAAAGCCTTTCAGGTTTTCTTCAGGATTAAGGCCACATCATTCTTTTAGTCACAATGGAGATTTGTCTTCTCCATGTCTACAACTCAAGGTGATTCCAGCCATACCAAACAGCCCTTACTTTCATCCCTAAAAACAGTCTTGCTTCCAAATGGATGAGTCTTGTCACTTCTGTTAATTCTAAGTGTATTCAGGAGTATGATCTTGTTAGCAAACAATCTGAATCAGTCTTAGAAACTCTGAAACCTAAACTTTTCTTAGCATCCTACCATTGGTGATACAACCTCATATCTGTTGCTGTAGCATTGGGATGCATGCAGGATCCAAGATAACATACATTTTAGCAGCACAGGAAGTGAGAGGCATTAGTTTGGTCATATTCGTACTTCCTTTGGTTGCAGTCACTGCAGTTTAATTTTTTCTTTACAACATTTAAAAATATCTGGATTTTGGACAAAACTTGGGTTTTCACAATCATGATTTTAATCTGTTTTGCAAATATCTGTGCTCACATGAACATAAAGAGTCATTAAACATCTGAAGTAGTTTCCCGACTATAGGATTCCTTGATATAAAGGTTATTGTCTGCATCTTGAGACAAAAATCATATCAAACTTAATTCACGGGAGAGTATCTGAGAAGGCATCCCATCAATGTGTTTTAACACAGGTCTCCAGCTGAGAAGGAACAAAACTTAAAATATATTCATGGGCTTCCTTATTCAGAACTAAGCCATTCTACCCTGGAATGTAAATCCACAGGTAGTATCTCAAAGTGAGTATTTTGCTGATTGCAAATTGACCACAACGACCATTATGACAAATGGCTGTCAGATGAACGGCAAGTCACAACAGCAATCAACAGCACTTTTAAAGTTTCTATTTGTTGTTTAAAACCAAACAGAAGAAAAACTGTCTTTTGGCTGAGGATAAGGGCACCTGAAAGAAGGTCAAAAAATACTTTAATAAATGARGATTAAGGGCTCTCATCCTCTTAATCTCCCCACATGCAAAAGTGTTGCAGGTAGGAAAGAATGACAGAGGATTCCAGCACGCGTGTATCAAGCGGCAGCTTCTTCAGGCAGGAAAAGGCAGGCAGTGCACAACTCATTTCACAGTCAGTATTTTATCTGCGTCACAGACTGCTTAGAAATTCTACCATACGGAYAACGAAGAAATGGTGGCTGCCTAGGAGAGCTTCCTGTTGTAAACTGTCTGCCCCCTTGTGTATCATCTCCTACTCGCTGTCAAATAAATGTTAATAGCCTCCATCACTTGAGCTATGGATAAAATAGGACAACCAAAAATTATAGGCATATTAACAGAGAGAAAGAGTTCTAGATGCCCTAAAATACAGAAAAGAACCACCGGGGGGCGGGGGGGGGGAGAAAAAAGATATACAAATTCCATTATCTTGTTTGTCACTCTTCCTTGTACATGCTTAAAAGAAGAAAAAGTCATGTAGAGGCACACATGCTGGATATTTTTTCCTATAAACACATCAGGCAGTCTCCAGAGCATAAATGGACTGTTACTCCATTTCACCCGTAGAGCTAAACAAAAAGGCCAGCTGCTTATGGATTTGACTCACTGAACTCAAAAAGCTGCAGTGAGTCATATGTTCCCTACACTCACTGTGGGGTTGTCATAGTAATGATTTATCCCTGTCATTTTTCACTTTACCACATGACTCCATGGGATGGACTGTGCTTAGCTCAGCATGGGTAAGTATAGATATATAGTAGGTAAAGGAATGGCATTGCAACTTTTGCTTTTCCCCTCACTCCATTAGAAAGCATCCCTCCATTCAAACGGCAGCCTGTTAGAATAGCATTAGAGTTCCTAAAAGAAGTGAGGCAGTTACTATAGGCAGATCAGCTGGCCCAAAGCAAAAGAGAAAAACCAATTTACAGGGCCACAATCAATTCATACACACCCAAGGAAAGTAAAATACCTAATTTATACTCAGGTATGTTCTTACATACTCCAAAGTATAAGTGACTTGCTACTTGCCTTTAGGCACAAGCTCATGATTCTCTTCAGTCTTTTGTAGCAGGCATATCAACCTCACAAACTGCTGAAGATGGTGGTAGCTGGTACAGTTGCACCTTCACTGTGGTTCAGGGCTGTGCACTAGTTCACTCATTAACTGAAAGGAAAACAGTGATACAGGGTCAAGATATTTTCTAGCATCATGTTTTTATTCACCCTGCACAGAAAGACTTAGAAGCAGCACATGAACAATTCCTTGCAGAAGCTGCAATTACAGTGTTAGCCTTTTCAGCAGTTTAATACGCTGGCATTGTCAGACTTTTCTTGTCTTAGCCCCTAACTTTCTCATCTTGGAATTGCCCAGACCAAAGTTACTCATCTTAAAGAATGTACTCTGGGCATACCTGTTCTTCAGAAAAAAGGAACTTCAGGTAGGTTTGCCTGGAGCCAGTTTTTGACCAAAGGAAAGCACTGAACCAATGCAAATTCTCTCAGTGATCAGCAGCGTACAATTGTTCTGTGGGTTGCTGCATGTAAAGTCATCTGGGTTTAACACTAAAGTTCCGCAGTGAGGGCTTGCTGTTCACAATTTTTTTTTTAGACTGAGCATTTAGTATGGAACTCACACAAAAAAGTCTCATCTGTCCAYTTAAAATAAATAAATAAATAAATCATTACATTTTCTCTCACTAACTCTGCTTGCTTTTAACTGAAACAGCCATGAAACTCCTGTGTCAGAAAAGAAAATATCAGGGCAAAGTTAGAGAAACATAAGGAAAATGGGTTTAGTTACTGAAAGACAGAATCATGCATTTCAGGAAAAGAAAGGGCCTTCTGGGTCATATAGCTTATATCCCTAGACAACAGGATGGTTGCTGCATGGTCTCTAATGTGTTTTTACTGATTTTTGTTTTTTTAATACTCCAAAGAGACAGCATCTTATCAAACCACACATGATAAATTCCTCTTTGTCCACTTAATTTACTGCAGAGCTGGAAACCATTTCTTAGCGTCTGCAAACTTTCCCTTCATTTATTATGTTATCTTTAAAATAATTTWAAAAAAGTTCCTTTCTTTTCTGATTGTAAAGTATATTCTGACTTCAATACTACAGTGGAAGCTGCCCCAAGTAGCTTCCACATTTCTCACATGAGAGTATTTGTGATCTGGAGCTCATGAACTGTGCTGCAGTTTGATACAATAAACAGTACTTTGGCACATTCTTTTCAGAAGGACAAGCAATAACAGACTGACTTGTTCAAGCATATTACTGAACAAATTCACCCCAAAGTTTCTTATTTAATTTTACATAACCATTTTCAAAATATTAGTTCGGAGTTTTCCTGTCATTGTCATTAAAAAAATGTTTCCCTAAATACCAAATGTTGCAGACAAGCAAGACTTAAGAGTCTAAAGGCAGTATCCAAAGCCAGACATTTTCAGGTTTGGCTGTTCTGAAAGATTTAGAAGCTGCACACTGGCAGTTTACTTCACAAGTGATCACTGGTTCATAAACTGAAAACTACAGTTTCATAGTCACCTACAGTCAGCAATTAATCCAGTATAATGATGACAATTATTACTAATAATGGTACAAGAAGTGGTAAAAATGGAAAAGGTGTCATTAGCAGGTTAGAGTCATCTATTCAGGCAGTAGAACACAGCCCAAAGTTTCTACCCTTAAGCAACCATGTTTGAAATTTAGAGACTCGATGTAACTTTTAGATGTCTATATATTAAATTATTGTTGCATAAAGACAATAAAACAGGTTTTACAATCCATCAGAATTTAAAATCAACTGTTATTAATAAATAAAAAAAGCACAGAAATTGGTAATATGCAGAAGGTCTAGAATAAAAAGGAAAGAAAAAGCATAAGAAAAGCAAATAACACTGAATTATTCAAACTTACAAACAGTCAGACTATGAGTTGGTCATATTAGACTAAGCTTTCCTAACTTACAATATAAAAATCTTTGCCTCTACCTATTAAATCAGGAGATACTATCTCCAGGCTTTTGAGAAGTTTCCTGCCATTCTAGTAGCATAGTTCTTAAATAGAATTAGAAGCATCTTCCAAGATTACTAACGTTTTGTGGATCCAGATTTCCAATATTATACATCGTAATATAGACAGCAAATATGGACAGACTTTATTCAAAGTCTTCAGGAATAGGAAGAAAAACACACACACATATCGTTTACCACTTTGGTGCTTGAAAAAATACATCAGTTGCCTCTCAGAAAATTTGCTTAGAAAAGATTAAAGTATCAAGCTGCTTCTCAAGCCATACTTAAGAGAGGAGATGAACAAGGTAATCTGAACACCAGATTAACGCACAAACAGGGAGAAAAYATCAGTTCCACTTCTAAGACTGGGAACTCAAGTGCGAGAGGGAAAATTACTGAACACCAGCATGGGCCTTCTGTTTTGTTCTGAGATGTGCTTACAGCAGATAGCCGTGTCTGAAGCAAGTAAATTACAGCTTCATATTTTTGCTTATGAAGGACTTCATCTTTTTGGCCACATATTTCAAGCATTACTGTAAACTCAGTACCTGAAAAACACACATACTGCATACACAAATGGTCTTAGAAACATTCTGACAGAATTAGAGGGAAAAAAACCAACTTGTAAGTGTGCATTTATTCTATTTCAGCATGCAAGTCATATTGGTTTCTTTAATTGCCTGTTTGCATGAGCAACTTTCACCCAGTTTTGAAAACGTAACGTACTTTTGTTTGCAGGCTTCACGGAATATTGCAGTTAGCATGTTTGTAGCTGCCACTGCAAAGTGTTCCTTCTCTGTTGACTGAAATTAATACAATAAACATGGAACAGTTACTTTTTCTTTGCTTGCTACGTTATTCAAACATCATAATTGAAATCTCACAAAACCTGGCATCCTATTAGACTCAGACATGATAAACAATGACCCAAAATGTTTTTGAGACATAATCACCTGAAGATAAATATTCCACATAAAGCCCCATAGTCCAAATTTCAGAATTAATTACTTTTGTCACTTGTGACAGGCATTATGAATCTGAGTTAATTATATTAAGAATGTCTGTAAACAGAGTAACAGCTCAAAGGAAATGCATCTTTTTGATAAAATTTGCCATGCATTTTTGATGCTGAAACACAGGGTCTGGTTGGGGAACAAAGCTAAATCTACCCAGAAAATTAAGCATATAATATGGACATATTGCCTCCACTGGTTAATATGTTTAAAAGACTGGCTTGTAACAGCCTGTCATAAGAAAACTGATGTGTTTGATTGACAACGGCAGTACAAGCAATACTGGTATCTTAATAAGCATATGGCCACCAGTTCTAGAGGAACACAACTCAGGAAGAGCACTGACAGTACTTATCAGCTTCAAGGCTGGCAAAACAGCAAAGTTTCTCTTTGAGAAAGGATGCAAGCCTCCAAAACTCCTTCTGCTAGAACACAAGCACAGCAATCACTCTGAGGTACAGAAAATGAAGATTTATTCATACCAGTATATTTAGAAGTCCTTCCATAGTAAAAGCATATGATGGGCTAAGACTGTTCAAATAAACATTTACAACGATTTCAGAAATTTGTCACTGTCTCAAACCATGCCATCAGCACATAATATTTTGTCTTGGACAAACATTTCAAGATTTGACTCCTTAGAGCAAGCAGAGAATTTTTTTTAAACCGAATAACTGAAGTGCAGTTACTTGAAATTATTTATCAATCCTCACAGCAAATGTTTATTTTAGTAAGTATTTTAATTAGGTCCCATTTTAATTTATTTAGCAACTAACTTAGCTAACTGATTTTGGGAGTTAGCCTAACTCTTTCCAAGCATTGTGCTGGAACTTTATGGTAAATGATAAACACTCAAGTCGTCAAACAAAAGTTTGTGGAAACTGCATTAACATTTACAAGCATATTAGTCAAATTAAGATCACAAACTCTAAGACAAAACATTAGATGCCCTAGATGGATCCAAAATGATGAAGCATCAAGGTTCATAGAGGTTCAGTGCTATGTATGTGACATAAAGATCAGGTGTGTAAGACCCAAACTGCAAAACACCAGAAATGACGGAACAGACTCAGATTAACTTCCTTAGTGTGAGACACTCAATAAGGAGCCCAACTGCACAAGCCATGGTTATGTTCCGCTATCCACAGAGATGTCACTGCTAGGTTTTAGAGGTCCAGAACATATAGGAAATAGTCTGAACTTTAAACTGATGATTGCCTTAAACTGTTTGGACTTAAGCGATACCAGAGAATGCACCAGCAAACTGCCAGTCCTCTTGCACAATATATATGAGACTCAAGGCAAATCAGTTCACTGTTGTTTTGGCTTAATTTATTTTAGATTTCTTCTATTGTGCAATATCTTTCCCTCATTTCCTCCTTCCTTAAGTGGGAAATACACGATATTGAATAATGGCTACTAGTCAACCTGAGAGTAAAATAGATTTATTTTGGCTTCATTAAAACAAAGTCCAAAGGCCATTTCTAAGAAATTAGTGGAACAGTCAGGTAATTTACTTTCTAATTTTTTTTACACCAATGTAAAATAAAACTACTCAGACCTTTTCAGGTGATGTCTGAGACCTCAGTTTCTGTGACAATGTTATGGTTTCTGTAACGTAAATGGAACACTGTTTCCTGGGTAGGAATCAGATGACGTAGGGAACTCTAGAACAATATAAAAGCTTTATGGGATTTTTACATTAAATCCCAACAGCATTGGCCAGTGGCATCTGGTTATCATCAAGTTTCTCCTATCTTCTGCAAAAATGATTAGACTGTTCCTATATGTCAAAAAGTTCCTAGTAGATTGCTTATTTGTATGAAGCAATGTCTTATTGATCAAAGTCAATGATTGTTGCCAAAATAACTCTTCCAAGTGATGCAAAACAATTGTATTAGATTACCTGAACATATCTTCTTAAAGTGCTGAATCTTATCAGTTTCTGTAATTCATAACAGGAGTTAAGGTTTTGTCTCTTGAAAGTTAGAAAATTTACAGTTTTGATTAATTTTGTTTTAATCAGTACTAACTTCTGGGCAACCATCTCCTGGATCCTGAGGGAATATCAGAACCAATTTTTTGAAGCTTTTAATTTCAGTATGTTAAAAAAACCTCTAATTTTTTCTTTAGACAGTTCATTCCTAAGAAGAACACATATAGAACATTTTCAAGCCTGTTTTATACTGCTCTGGACCATTTCAAGGATTTCCTAAAGCATTTTAAAATCCTTTCTGTAAGGAAGGTCAGGATTTTTCCATGGAAAAATAAACAAAAAACCCACTCTGCATGTAAGATCTTTTTGAAGGAGCATGTAATGACGTAGTTTCAGCATATACACAGAAACAAGTCAGTCTAGAATCTACCCTGAAATTCGCACAGGGTGCTTGCACATTGGCCATATTTACATGATTTGATGTGTAAAGACCCAATACATGTTTGGACAGGATTTGGTCTTTTTGCTCACAAAAGATGAAATCGTACACCAGTACAAACAGATATATACATGTAAACCTCTAAGCCCTTCACACGACTATGAAGAACTTCTAAAAAATAAACCAGTGAGACCGAGCACGCAAACGAAGATGGGAGTAAAAGATACTAAGAGAGTCTGCCTGCCTTCTTCTTCAATCACTGCTTATTCATCTGCTTTCTTTCTCATTGCAGAAAGTATAAAACTGTTCATCTCAGGAAGATATTTTTTATGAAGTAGCAAGCATAGCAGCCTAAGAAACTGCAGAGAAGTACACTGATTCTGTAAATTATAACGATTCTTGCTTYGTGAACCTGAAAACACTGCAATGAAGTGTATATCTCTCAAACCAGAAACCTTTTTCCAACATTCCTTTCTCCAAAGATGACATATTAATCCCTGGCTACTGTCAAGAAAGATTCTCTCTGATTTGTTACTGTTTGCTTTTTCAACAAATATTTTACAACAAGCTATCTGAGACAGCCCATTGAGCAGGCTTACTCATCAAGATTTTCAAGTACCAAAGATCAAACTTCTAGACCCCAAGCTTAAGCTCTCTCAACAGCAGAAGTTAATTATATTGGCTGTGCCTCAGTGACAAGAAATACATATGTAAAACAGGACACAAAAAATGTACAAGATAGATATAAATATACTTCATTGTTGGCTGTTTGCCCTAGTAGCTTCTTTCATAACTGTTAAATTTGTCTTCAGAACATGAAACAACAACCCATTCATGCAAATTATAATTTATATCATATGATCTTTCATTCACTCCACTTGTATCCATTCCTAACATGTAACAAAGAATTATCCATGGGATAAAATGTCCAGTTAAAGTCCAGACTAGTCTTCCAAGGCTATTGCTGCTGTTTCATTAGTACAATGTAGTTTATGTTTTGCAATACTTCTCTATTGAAATTAAATCAGGACCGCTTTATTTACTTGTCTACAAAATATGAATGAAACACCATCATTCTGATTACATAATCTTTTCAATGCTCAATACATATTTGTGAAATATGGTGAGTATAGTCTTAAACCGCCATTAGTAAACGCAGCAAACAGATTTTAGGAAGGTTCTGAGTAGGAAGAATCTAGGTTGCCATTTATACTTATTAAATATAAATGATAATACTTTCATTACAGGTTAAGGAAACCTCCCCACTGAATAACTAAATATTGCTGCAGATCAAAATATTTGCTTACCTCAAGGACCTATTGGGACCATTGTCTGAAAAGATTCAAAATTCCACATTCTTATAGTCCTACCATGGATACTAATAATTTTGAATGTCAATGATCATTACAGATATGGTTGCTCAAGCCTTCGTAGCCTCACCATGTCTTAAGGCTACATATATCCCCAAAATTGTTACGTGAAGAGCACCAGAGAACAAGCCATAAAAGTGTTTTAGGAATCCTGGGAGGGGGTGGGGAATGATGTTTGTGGTTTGGGGGGTTTGGGGGGGGTTTTTTTACATTTAGTCTGACAGCCAGATTAGCCTGAGMAATTCCTATGTCTGTAGTACGTCACAGTGTATAGCAATATATTTCCTTCTATTGTCTTGCCAGCTTCTCACCTTTCTAATCATTGTTTTTTAGTTTCCAGACAAAAAAAAGAAAAAAAAGGAATTAAAGGATTTTTTTTTGTCAGTCTGTCATTAGGCTTTAATTGACTTTTATTGCTCACTACATCACTTGAAAATCCATTTAAAATTTCCCTTAGTCTTCATACCACTTTAAAACCCCTTAAGCTTTCTAACTAATTAATAATTATCTTTGCATCTCTAGTCCAGTATCAGTCTCCTTTGTTACCCCTATACTCCATTTCCAATTTGGCAAATGTTATTGATCAAAGAGGGAACCATCTATACTAACATTACATAAGGAGCATGGAAGGGCTTTAA
Source organism: Phoebastria nigripes (assembly GCA_035582835.1). NCBI lineage: Eukaryota > Metazoa > Chordata > Aves > Procellariiformes > Diomedeidae > Phoebastria > Phoebastria nigripes. The sequence goes on along the minus strand of JAYKAV010001444.1, from coordinate 77,580 downwards.
AAAAAATTACTTTCTTCTAACATATTTCTTTAAATTAGTTCCTTTGCCTCTCCTATTTCACTGATTCTTGAATCTTCATACAGCTAATTTTATACTAATGAACTTGCCCTGTAAGATCAGCTGCTGCCCTTACGCTCTTGTTTTTTCCAGCCTCTAATGGTGTACTCACAATAGGTTTAGTGCAGTGGATTTCTTTTCTCCACCTTTGCTTAGGGACTTGCAAATACTTTTTTATGAGAGTTGTTTCAATGTATAAACTATTTTTGGAATATATGACACATTGAAGTAAGCCAAAGCATGAACCTCATTAGGAGAATTAATCAAAGAAGAAGAGAATGACTTTTCAGGAATGATGAACAGCTTTTCTCATTTAAGAGCATAGATCATGCATCATTAAGGCATCTGGTCAGGTACAGAGCAGTGCATATGCAAAAGGCTTCATTGTAGAGATCACTTTAATGACACTGTCAATATGGAGGCGGGAGGAAATTTAGTAAAGCACAGGGGTTGAGAGAGAAACATGATTCAGATTAACAATTAAGAGAGGCTAGTCTCAGAGCCTAGCTTTTAAAACACAACAGCCTAGTATCTTCTCTGAATACCTTGCTTGTCATATTATACTAGCATCACTAAACTCACTAGCACAGTGCAATGGATTCACCACACTAGCTCCCCCTTCAGCAGACGTTTCAAATGGTAATTTAGTTTTCTGGAATTAAAGACAGGCTTTTCAGGAAACAGCACATAGAAATCCACAGATTTTCTATTTCAAAAACTAACAGTTTCTAAAAAATCAATATGATCTTGTTATAGGCTGTTAAATTTTATTTCCATCCAAGACAAATTCAGCCATTAGAAACAAGCATTATTTATTAGAGAAAATAGCCTTCTCAACAAAATTTTATTTTGTCACATATGAAATTTCCTTTTTTAAGTAGATAAAAGCTGTTGGAATAAATCACCAATGGGGAAGCTGTGGCTTTTGAAGAGTATTGAGGATGTAAAAAAAAAAAAAAAGAAATCTGTAATTTGCAGTTATAAAAACATACAATTATTTTTAACAAATGACAAGTAGATTATTTTTGTGCTACTGTCAATGATGGGATTACAATTTCTTTTATTAGGTAACAAAGCGCAGAGGTACCAAAGATTATAGCCCATAAATAAAACTCAAGCTTTGTCTTTGGAGAACAAAGGCTATTACCAGATCATTGAAAAATGCTTTAGTCACTAACTAAAAGCTTTTTATTCACCTGTCAGGCAATACACAAAAGACTAACCTGATTGCAAATCTCACCTTAAAGGAACAGCTACCTTCCCTTAGCATTCAGCTGTTCTGTGACTTTGCTTGTTTGAAGTGTTGCAAAACGACTGGTTGCAATTCCAATAGATGTGATCAACAAAATAACAGCCATGTCTCCACCAGCTAGCA